>CM042424.1:8615888-8660888 GCA_023634145.1 Thymallus thymallus
CAGTCAGTCAGTCAGTCAGTCAGCCAGTCAGTCAGCCAGTCAGATAGTCAGTCAGTCAGTTAGATAGTTGGTCAGCCATTCAAATAGTTGAATAGTCAGTCAGATAGTAAGTCAGTCAGATAGTTAGTCAGATAGTCAGACAGCCAGTCAGCCAGTCAGTCAGCCAGTCAGTCAAATAGTCAGAATGGGGCCCCAAGTCTTTGCTGGTCAGTAAGTCCCACTTACTCATAGAAGGTGGTCCATCCTATCTGTATAGTCTTGGTGGCGAGCAGCCCGCTGTTGCCATGGTAGGTGAACAACACCAGCTCCTGTCCCTGTGCCGTCAGTGTCTTCAACCCGCCATTGGTCCCGATTGTCAGCCAGATGACCTGGTTGTCCGGGGCAACGATCCGCACCGGCATCCGGTTGGGGTCGCGGCGGATCCTCAAGGTGTTGCCACTACTATCCGTCACCGCGGTAACGTCCTCCTCATTGCTATAGCTGAAGTTGTATTTGTAGTCACCGGTGACGAGAGACATGGTGAACTGGTGGGTTCCGTTGGAATCGAACACGTAGAGTTCCTGGGACGCCGGTGAGGCGACCTCGAAGGAGCTCGGGCCGGAACCGACGGAGCCCGACGGCGGTTGGTTGCGGCGGACGGCACGGATGCGGATGTTGCCCAGGTCGGCCACGTAGAGCGTTCCGTCGGGCGAGACGACAAGCGAAGAGGGCGAGTTGAGGCGGGCATCTTTGGCGTAGCCATCCCCCGTCTGGTAGCAGTCACAGTTGGCGTCGTTCTTGCAGTCGCAGTCGGACAGAGCCCCGGCCAAGGGTGTGATCTCTCCGTCCGTGGACACCTACATTTACATTTAAAGTTGAATAATTTAGCAGATGCTCTTATCCAGAGCAACTTACAATCAGTGCATTCAACGAAGGTAAAAACAATGACATATAACAATCATTGAAAGTTATTCAAAATGGCCACCATCTGCAAAAACAGTGCCAGAAAGAAAAGACAAGTGTGAGAGCAAGAAGGACAAATACAACAGTACGTTTTTCTTTGTCTTTCCCTCCTTCTATTTCACCTGATGACATATTATTGTACTATATTATGGTAATATATTCACATATTACTGTACTATATTTACATATTATTGTAATATATTCACATATTACTGTACTATATTTACATATTATTATACTATATTTACATATTATTGTACTGTTTACATATTACTGTACTATATTTAAGCAATAAGGCCCGAGGGGGGTGTGGTATATGGCCAATATACCACGGCTAACGGCTGTTCTTACGCACAACACAACGCGGTGTGCCTGGATACAGCCCTTAGCCGTGGTATATTGGCTATATATCACAAACCCCCGAGGTGCCTTATTGTTATTATAAATTAGTAACAAACATAATTAGAGAAGTACAAATAAATGTTTTGTAATACCCGTGGTATACGGTTTTCATCCAATCAGCATTCAGGGCTGGGACCACCCAGTTTATAACATAGTATATTACCTGGCGGATGCGGTGTATCTTCTTCTCGTCAGTCTCGGCGATGTAGAGCACGCCACTGTAGGAGAGGGCGATGGCAGCAGCTCCCTCCAGCATGGTCTGCACCGCCCGCTTGCCCAGGGTGTATTCTATACCTGGCACCTGGCAGTGCATGGGACGCCCCGCCACGATGCGCACCTGTTGGGACACAACAACAACACCACGAGTCAAAGAGGTGACACTTCTTGACGAAGGCTCATTCAGCCACAACGTGTCGCCGTCTCCTTTTAACTGGCCTCCTCCCCTATGAGTTGTTCACACAACCTTCATTAACTGATTTGTGTATGAAGTGATCCTATGTGGGAGTGTGCTGGTCACCTGTCTGTTCTCAGTGATCTGCAGCACCACGTTGTTGTCCAGGACATAGATGGAGTTATCCATGGGGTTGATGGCCATGGCTGTGGGCCACTCCAGACGAACCTACAGAAGAGCAGAGATTTGATTTGATTTGTTACGATCCCCGTTACACCCCTCTACCCCCTCCTCCACCCCTCTAATCTCTCCTCCACACCTCTATCCCCTCCTTCCACACCTCTACCCCTTTACCCCCTCCTTCCACACCTCTACCGCCCTCTACCCCCTCCTTCACCCCCTCTACCCCCTCCTTCCACCCCTCTAACCCCCTCCTTCCACCCCTCTAACCCCCTCTACCCCCTCCTCCATCCCCTCTACCCCTCCTCCACCTCCTCTACCCCCTCCTTCCACCCCTCTAACCCCCTCCTCCCTCTTCTGAGTGTCTAGCTGTGACACTGATGAAGAAGGATCCTTTACTTCTCAGGACTTATACATTGTGTGCCTCGCTCTGATTCAATTTAATCAGCCACCGGGTCATTTATTACATTTTAAGACACACACACACACATGCAGGCGCACACACACACACAGACTGGCACACACACACACACAGACTGGCGCACACACGCAAGCAGGCACACACTCACTTACGCATGCATGCATACATGCACACACACACACGCACACTCTGAGAAATGATGTGTTCCCTCATCGCTTGAGGGAAGCAACTGTCTGCTGGCAAAACAAAGAGGATAGAGACGTAAACGTTCAAGTTTTATTGTCTGAGACTTGTCTCTCCTTCTCCTCGTCTGTCTGTCTCCCCGTGGAGGAGCAGGGTATGCAGGTGGACAGACTGGGATGGTACGAGGAGAAAACACACCATTAGTGTTGTAGAGGTCCGGACACAGCGGTAGTTAGGGGTCTGCTATCTTCACCCCACCCGACCCTGAGTGACCTGGCAGGTTAAGCACCTCAGCAGAGGACCATTAAAAGGTAATGACGCTTTCAGCCTTCAGCTCGACCACATAAAAGCTCTTCCCTGCCAGTTACAGACCATGCATTATACATGGATAAAGATGCACTATAAAAAGGCACTATTTGGTCACCTGGTAACCATGCAGTGACTGGAAGACAGACTGTGTTTCTTCACCTGGTACTGGTTCTTCACCTTCACCTGGTACCATGCAGTGACTGGAAGACAGACTGTGTTTCTTCACCTGGTACTGGTTCTTCACCTTCACCTGGTACCATGCAGTGACTGGAAGACAGACTGTGTTTCTTCACCTGGTACTGGTTCTTCACCTTCACCTGGTGCCATGCAGTGACTGGAAGACAGACTGTGTTTCTTCACCTGGTACTGGTTCTTCACCTTCACCTGGTACCATGCAGTGACTGGAAGACAGACTGTGTTTCTTCCTTCGCCCCTCAAAGTGCTACAAATACTAAACCCCTGCTTTTTCCCTGTGGAAATGGAAGTGGAGGGAAGTTGAGGAAAATTAAGAGCAACCCTGTCTATTCAGATGAGCAAAAATATCAGTTTGAAGCCACTGCAGTGCACAGCGGATATCAATCGTCAACTTCTCAACTCCTGGAGAGAGAGAGAGAGAGTTGGAGATAGAGTGGGCTATAGCCTTGAAAGCACTGAGGCAAGAGATGGAGGGTACTCACCTCGCTACAGTATGTGTATGGGAACATTTTATTCCATGTCCCCGCCATGTTGGGAGGCTGCAGTGTAACGCATGTGTTTCTGCTGGATGTTTGAACACAGAGCCGGCTCTCTTTGTTTTTGCTCCATTGAGTCCCGAGCTACGTCCCAAAATGGCACCCTATTCTGTTGAAAAGTAGCGCACTATCTAGGGAATAAGGTGCTATTTGGGACGCAGACATACTTCTTCTCCCTCCCTGGCTGGCTGCGCTACACTGTGTCTCTTCCCCATTCTTCCCTCCCAGACCCAAGGGTACTCCATATATGTTCCTCTCTGAATAACTCAACTCTGTATTTCTCTCTCTCTCTCTCTCTCTCTCTTTGTCCCTCGCTCTGTGATTGTGACAGTGCAGAGGAGAGGAGGAAGAGAAGGGGGAGGAGTGAGTCCACAGAAGAAAGGAAGGGAGAGATGGAGAAGAATGATTTGAGGGAATCAGTCTCTGGGATTTAAAAGTCTGAGTTTTGAGAGACGGGGAATCGGAGGAAGTGAGGTGTAGCGAGGATTGTTATAGGGTTAGCTCAGGACACGCGCACGCACACGCACACACACACACACACACACACACACACACACACGCACACACACACACACACACGCATTGATCTAGCTAGCAGTGGAAGGCACAGAGGACTCAGAGACAACAACACTGGTTATGCATCATATTAGTTCAGTACACTGTCAATATACTATAGTCAGAAAACCGACACGTTCTTTTGGGCTCTCAGTTTGGCCACAAAACTACCACCATCTAGACAGCACCATCAGAAGCCTATAAACCCACTTCAGTGCTTCCCTAAAGCTCAAAATACCCATTCTGATTGGATAATCCAGGAGAAGCGTCTAGTAAAACCTCCAATAGGGGAGGCCACTTTCAGGAACCGTATTATGATTGACACATCCTATTCCCTCATAATCCTCAGATGATTCCCATCTTTCAACAACTGGACCCTGAAATACCATTCTCTGCTAACAGTTGAGAACTGCTAGCTAACTGGCAAGCACAAAAGCAGTGAAGAACTTCGGGAGTACAGAGCCTTAGAAATCATCCGACCAAAAAGTTTTTTAAAAAAGTAAGAACGGACGAAAATGCACAGTCGAAGAGGAGAATAATTAAAGGAAGAGGCAATAATACAATTAACAATTAACTATGCAAATTAGGAAAAGCTGTGTGCAGGAAATAGACACCTGGCTCAAAAAAGTGCCTGTTGTTTTTCAGTGATTTAAGCAATTAAATCACAATTTAAGTTTTACGGTAAAATGAAAATGTTCTCATTGTGTAATTTCAGTTTACTTCCTGAATTGGTTGAATTGAAATGGAATCGACCCCAACCCTGGGCACTGTAACCTAGGTCAGAGGGCAGAGTTCAGCTGTGTTGGTTGACTGGGGCAGGTTTGGGGTATAGGGAGCGGCCAGCAGGGGGAGCTAAAGGCCTTTAATAGGGGGGCACTGCCACTCAGTAGGGGAGAACACAACACACACTAGCTGGTTCTCTCAGATCAGACAACACCCTTGTCAATACTAGCAAGCCACACCATCTACTACAGTATACTTCACGAAGGCTATATGGACTGAATGTATATTGCCAACTTAGCACTTTTATGGTTTCAAAATGCTATTTATAGTAAGGGTGACAGAACCATGTTTGTATACACTCCCGGTCAAAAGTCTGGAATATTACTCATTCAAGGATTTTTCTTTATTTGCACTATTTTTTACATTGTAGAATAAAAGTGAAGACATCAAAACTATGACATAACACATATGGAATCATGTAGTAACCAAAAAAGTGTTAAACAAATCAAAATATATTTTATATTTGAGATTCCTCAAATAGCCACCTTTGCCTTGATGACAGCTTTGCACACTATTTGCATTCTTTCAAACAGCTTCCAGTTCCCACATATGTTGATCACTGCTTTTCCTTCACTGTGGTCCGACTCATCCCTGCAAGTGTTTCTTGGCCCAAGCAAGTCTCTTCTTCTTATTGGTGTCCTATAATAGTGGTTTCTTTGCAGCAATTCGACCATGAAGGCCTGATTGATTCACACAGTCTCCTCTGAACAGTTGATGTTGAGATGTCTGTTACTTGAACTATCTGAAGCATTTATTTGGGCTGCAATCTGAGGCTGGTAACTCTAATGAACTTATCCTCTGCAGCAGAGGTATTTCTGCGTCTTCCATTCCTGTGGCGTTCCTCATGAAGCTGGTTGAGAGAATGCCATGAGTGTGCAAAGCTGTCATCAAGGCAAAGGGTGGCTACTTTGAAGAATCTCAAATATAAAATAGATTTTGATTTGTTTAACACTTTTTTGGTTACTACATGATTACATATGTGTTATGTCATAGTTTTGATGTCTTCACTTTTATTCTACAATGTAAATAAATAGTGCAAATAAAGAAAAACCCTAGAATTTGTAATATTCCAAACTTTTGGCCCCCAGTGTATGTATGGCTCTGAAAGATGACTAATGTCCACCATTAAGATAAAGTGAATCCAGCGAACACTGGAGGTTGGGTGTGTGTTTGTGCTTAGGTGGATGTCCCTGTGTGTACGTGACCCACCTGTCTGATGTGCATGCTGGTGTCACAGGTCAGGGGTCGTGCTGAGGTGAGGTCGTTGGAGCCCAACAGAGTGGAGATGATCCCGTTACGATCCACCTTCCTGATCATGGTCCCGTCTACGAAGTAGATGTACCCGTTCTTATCTACCGTAATACCTGGAGTAGAGGGACAGAGAGGGAAAGTGATGAGGTAAGAAGTAGATGTACCCGTTCTTATCTACCGTAATACCTGGAGTAGAGGGACAGAGAGGGAAAGTGATGAGGTAAGAAGTAGATGTACCCGTTCTTATCTACCGTAATACCTGGAGTAGAGGGACAGAGAGGGAAAGTGATGAGGTAAGAAGTAGATGTACCCGTTCTTATCTACTGTGATACCTGGAGTAGAAACAGAGAGATGGAGACAGATATTTTCACGTACATATACCTGCGCACATTCACACAGACATACTATGTGCCCATACACACACACACACCCATGCACAAGCATGTGCGCGCACACACAGCACCTGCCAGCCTGTGTGTGTACAATGTGTTGGTGTGTATGAGTGTGGCTCGGGCATTTTTCAGGTCACTGCAGAAGGAAGCACCCTGTTAATAATTCACATTTTGATGTCTAGTGGTGAATTATTTCACAGGGCAGAAGAGGAAGGTAAGGTGGGAAAATAAGCCTTTTTCAGCACTGTCTCTGCATTTTTAAACCCCCCCTAGCATAAGAACAATAGAATAGAATCAAATCAAATGTGTGAATCCATAACTGACTATTTTGAGTACGAGAGTCTAGAAGAGCCATATTGCTGGAGGGAGGGAGGGAGAAAGAGAGAGAGAGAGGGAGAGAGGTAGAGAGGGAGAGAGAGAGAGGGAGAGAGAGGGAGAGAGAGAGGGGGAGAGAGAGAGAGGGAGAGTGGGAGAGAGGGAGAGAGGGAGGAGAACCAGGGTTGTTTCTCATCCTTTTGGAAGTGAAGACAAACTGACTGTTGCTATGGTTGCGGCTAAAAACAACTTCTCTCCCCCCATTTCTCTGTGTGTGTCTGAGGAGGGTCTGTGCTCCTGCTCCACTGCTGATCCTGTAGGGAGAGGTTTGAGGGGAGGTGAAGGGAAAGAGGGAGGGGGATGAGAGAAAGAAGGGATGGGAGAGGAGGGGTGTTATAAACCCCTGCCATATTACGCCATGACCAGCAAGCTAATCAAAGGAGAGACAGATGAAGAGAGGAGGAGGATAGGATGAGAGGAGGAAGAGGTAGGAAGGAGAGAATAGTGGGAGGGATGCTGAGTGGAGAGAAGAGAGAAGAGAGGAGGAGGAGGAGGAGGAGAGAGGAGGAGGTGATAATAGATGCTGAGTGGAGAGAAGAGAGAAGAGAGGAGGAGGAGGTGATAATAGATGCTGAGTGGAGAGAAGAGAGAAGAGAGGAGGAGGAGAGAGGAGGAGGTGATAATAGATGCTGAGTGGAGAGAAGAGAGAAGAGAGGAGGAGGAGGAGAGAGGAGGAGGTGATTATAGATGCTGAGTGGAGAGGGTGGGATGAGAAACATTTAGAATAGGAGGAGAGGAGTGGCGAGGCGGAGAGGAGGCATGTTGGAAATGAAAACACTCTCTCTTCTCTCCATCCCATCTCTCTTTAAGCCATCTGCTGCTAGCGACGGCTCGCTAACATTCATTAGCATTTCTCTATTCTCTCGTTCTCTCTCTCACACGTTCCCGCCCTCCTAATGGTCTTCTGACTCGCTCTCTAACTGTGGTTTAACAGGCAGCTGTGTGTGTGTGTGTGTGTGTGTGTGTATGTGGGTGTGTAAAGGCTCTCTCCATTAAAATCTTGACTAAAAGCTTGTGCCTGCCAAAATCTCCCAGCAACTGCTCTGCCACCTCTCACCTCATTACCACCGGGGTGTGTGTGTGAGATAGTCACACCTGTGGGTTAGACAGGTTTTATGGGGGCTGGCTGGTGCGGTAGGACAGACAGACTGACAGATTGTCTGAAGCGGAGGGTTGGAGGCCATACTAAGCAAGGCTACAGTCCAACATTATGTGGGAAGTGTATGTGAATCTGAGTCTGTGTGGTTGTGTGCTAATGCCATGGCAGCATAATGGGGATGGAAGCTGGCGGGGGGAGAGTGCTAAAGCCTTTTACCAGGGGTTGGTCTGTTTTTCTCTACAGGGAATGGATTATATGCCAGACCAATATTCCTGTTTGTGTCTGTGTGTATCTGTGTGTGTGTTCTGGTGTCTACCTACGTCCTGTGTAGTTGTGTGCTCCTCTTTACAGGGCACTGGGAATCCATTATTCTGGAGTCCAATTTTCAGCATGTGGCAGTGAGTGTGTGTGTGTGGCAGTGAGTGTGTGTGGCAGTGAGTGTGTGTGTGTGGCAGTGAGTGAGTGTGTGTGTGGCAGTGAGTGTGTGTGGCAGTGAGTGTGTGTGTGTGGCAGTGAGTGTGTGTGAGCAGCAGTGAGTGTGTGTGTGTGAGTGGCAGTGAGTGTGTGTGTGTGAGTGGCAGTGAGTGTGTGTGTGTGGCAGTGAGTGTGTGTGAGTGGCAGTGAGTGTGTGTGAGTGGCAGTGAGTGTGTGTGAGTGGCAGTGAGTGTGTAGCAGTGGCAGTGAGTGTGTGGCAGTGAGTGTGTGTGTGTGAGTGGCAGTGAGTGTGTGTGTGTGGCAGTGAGTGTGTGTGAGTGGCAGTGAGTGTGTGTGAGTGGCAGTGAGTGTGTGTGTGTGAGTGGCAGTGAGTGTGTGTGTGTGGCAGTGAGTGTGTGTGAGTGGCAGTGAGTGTGTGTGAGTGGCAGTGAGTGTGTGGCAGTGAGTGTGTGTGTGTGGCAGTGAGTGTGAGTGGCAGTGAGTGTGTGTGAGTGGCAGTGAGTGTGTTTGAGTGGCAGTGAGTGTGTGGCAGTGAGTGTGTGTGTGTGGCAGTGAGTGTGAGTGGCAGTGAGTGTGAGTGGCAGTGAGTGTGTGGCAGTGAGTGTGTGTGTGTGGCAGTGAGTGTGTGTGGCAGTGAGTGTGTGTGTGTGGCAGTGAGTGTGTGTGTGTGGCAGTGAGTGTTTGTGGCAGTGAGTGTGTGTGTGGCAGTGAGTGTGTGTGTGGCAGTGAGTGTGTGTGTGTTTATTCCTCTGTCACACTACCTTTGGGTCCCATGAGGAGGGCCTCTGTGGCCTTGCCCCCGTCCCCGCAGCGTGCCTCGTCGAAGGGGGGACACTGCTCCCCGGTCCCCGCCACCACCTCTCCGTTCTGGAGCAGCTCTTTGGTGCCCGTCAGGACCTTGGGCCGGTAGATGCGGCGGGAGTTGGTGTCTGACACATACAGCTGCCCCGTAACCGGGTCCGTCGTCAGGTAGTACCGGTGGGCCGGATTGTTGCTGCGGAGGAAAAGTTAGAGTTAGGGACGGTGAAATAGTGACAGTACAGAACTCCCACTACAACTTGACATCCACACTTCACATAAAGATACCATACCACCAACAAAGACACTTAACAAATGGGACACTGAAAATGACAGAGGGGTTCCTTTTTATAACAGGCTGCTGCAGCGTCCATTTTGTGCCTGTGGCACTATCATAGTAGAGGTGTTAGAGGAGGGGGCACACGGTTCCACAGTGGCATATGGCCTCAGCTGGGGTGAATCTAACGCGATGCGACTGCCGATCACTATCATCTGACACGCTCTTAATGATGCCCAGTGACCTGTCACATTCGCTCCATCATCGCCTGCTTGCTGAGCTGGGCGCCGGCGGTTGCCGTAGCGGTTGATGAAAGTCAACAACTGATCAACGGGCGTCAATTAGAACGGCTTAAAATAGGTGGAAGGACCCAGACACCTCACGCCAAGGACAGGCTGGCTAGTCCAGTCGGGGCTTTTTAGGGCAGGCAAGCCGTTTCTAATGACACACTCATGGCTAGAGAGACAGAGGGAGACACTGTATATAGACATAATATGACGTTTGAAATTTTTATTCTTTTGGAACTTGTGTGAGTGTAATGTTTACGGTACATTTATTGTTTATTTCACTTTTGTTTACTATCTACTTCACTTGCTTTGGCAATGTAAACATATGTTTCCCATGCGAGAGAGAGAGAGAGAGAGAGAGAGAGAGAGAGAGAGAGAGAGAGAGAGAGAGAGAGAGAGAGAGAGAGAGAGAGAGAGAGAGAAAGAAAGAAAGAGAGAGAATACTATTTAAAACTACTTCTGGAACATCTGACTGTCTTTGCTCTCTGCTCTCATCGACACTCCACTGTAGTCTTGGTGCCCCCTTCACTTCAGGTAGAAGTAGACAGGAAAACGTTCTGGGAAGTAGCTAACACAGAAGCTGGAATATGAACCTGTCGTCAGCGAGTACTCAGTCAGAGCGAGAACGGTTACGAACGAGTGTTGCTTCGGGCGAGAGTAAAAAACAAACAATCAGGAGACAGACACCACCACTCCTCCAATACTACAGTGAATCTTTAAATGTCTTTAACAAATATGACAAGAGGCAGGTGTTTCTTTGTTGCTGAGGGCTAAAGAAAAGGAGGACTTACACGGAGCCAAACACGGAGCCAAACACGGAGCCAAACACGGAGCCAAACACGGAGCCAAACACAGAGCCAAACACGAGGGGGTCAATAAGGCTAGTCTTAATGACACTCCCAAATGGAGCGAGACGTCTGGGTGTGTGTGTGTGTCTGTGTGTATATGTATGTGTGTGTGTGCGCATGTCAGGGACTAGGATGAATGCGTCTGACACTAAAGGAGACTCTGTGATGCATTAGACGCCTCGCAAATTAATGGCCCCAAATGGTTATTAATTAATTACCATTTATTCATAATGCAACATTATTATTGTTACCCTGAAGTACTGAGGAATGAACGAGTGGGCTGGGGATGGGGTTCTGTTTTCACCACTACTCTTCATTTATATTCGCACCATTACTGACACTGTACTCCCAGTCCCAGTTATTCCCCATGGCCGAAGCTACATTATCACCATGAAGGAATGTTCTTCATCTCCTCTGATCCTTTTCCAGATATCCCACCCTCCTCCTCTTTATAGAAAGGTGCCTCCTCCATCTCTTCTCCTCCTCCTCAGAGGTATCCCTCTCTTTCTCTTTGCTGCCAGCGCATCCCGTCTGACGTATGAAGAACCTGACCCCGGATCTTGTCCTCACTCCTCTTAGCCAAAGGGTCCCAACCGTACAAAAACGGTCCCCTCAAAACATTCAGCTAGTTAGCGTTTTTAACAGGTGTGTCTTTTACAATGTGCTTCACAAATAACTAGGGGGTTCTGGATGGTTCCAGTGGGTTTGTAGGCAGATAATGGGAGTCCGATTCGCCGAGAGCTGTTGTCGGCCAATCTGCTTGAATGATTCTAAAATCCCTCCAAAGCCTTTATATAAAGAGAGTGACTGTATTCTATGGACGATCTGCCACTAGGGTTTACACAGGGGACAGAGAGAGAGAGAGAGAAACAAGACTGGTATGGATCTGTGCTAAATTGTTATATTGTTACTGAGGCTTACCTATGTCTGAAATCTTTATTTCTTAGAGGAGCGGAAGCAGAAGGGAACAAGAAAGAGAAGGAAAAGAAAGAGAGAGATAATAGAAGTGTTGGTTAGTCAGGATGGAGAACACATAGAAAGAGAGAGATCATTGAAGTGTTGGTTAGTCAGGATGGAGAACACATAGAAAGAGAGAGATCATTTAAGTGTTGGTTAGTCAGGATGGAGAACACATAGAAAGACACACACACACACACACATACACACTCCCCCACAACACAAACACACAGCCGTCACAGTTGTTGAGCAGTGGCAGCTCTAAGCAGTAGTTTCCTGCTCCTGCCACAAGTCTTAACCAGAGAGAAGGAAACCATGAATGGTCCACCTGGGAGCTAGCGTTTGCGTTAGCATGAATGATTCACCTGGGAGCTAGCATTAACGTTAGCGTTCCAGGCTTGTGCTCCAGGTTAACAGGCTCAAAATGGCCTATTGATTGTGTTCCAGACAATGAAAAAGCAGGGCCTAAACAATACCGTTAGCACCCCCGGCAACTAGCCAGGACGCTGGGATTACTGTATATGTCAACGCTGAGGAGTGACTTTTCATTTATAATATACATGCAGGAACGCACACACTTTCTCTCTCTCTTTTTCCTAATTAGTACATTTAATTTACAGGACTGGGCATTACCCACTAATAATGAAATTGAGTTAAGCCTGGGTGCATTACTGCGTGCTGGGTAGGGGTAGAGAAAGAGAGAGAGAGAGGGAGGGAGGGAGAGGGAGAGGGAGAGAGAGGGAGGGAGGGGGAGAGAGAGGGAGGGAGGGAGGGGGAGAGAGAGAGAGATACTTGTATACATGATTATATGTACTTGTATACATGATGATATGTACTGTTATTATTATTACTATTGAAATTAACTGTATTTCATTATCCTCATTGCATTGTACTGTATTTACTGAAATGCTGTAGCCTACCACTAATTGTATTTCATGCCAATAAAGCAATCTGAATTTGAATTTGAATTTGAATTAGAGAGAGATTGAGAGAGAGAGAGAGAGAGAGAGAGAGGGGCGGCGGGGGAGGGGGAGAGAAAGAGAAAGGGAGGGAGGATTTACATCTCTGTGTTTGGTCATATTTGCATGGAAGGGTGAGTTCATCAGTGAGGAAAGAGAGAACGCAAGAGAGGATAGAAAATGATTTAATCATTGGAAAATGTGAGAAGGTAATTTATGAACAGTGAGCGTTCCTAACAGGCTAAAATGTCCTCCAGACCAGGTTAGAGGAGAGAGAGGGTGTGTGTGTGTGCATTCCATATCTCTGTATCTCATCATTGTAAATGACCAGATATGACTGACCACACTCCACTGTGTGAACAGGAATTTCTACTGAAACACATCAATGTGTGTGTATCAGAGTATAGCACTGCCATCCAGCCATCCATCACTGAATTCTCCTGTCCATCTGACTCTCTTCCTCACACCACTGGCAACCTGAGCTCCACCCCTTCAATCCATCCATCCATCCACCCAACGCCACCCACACACCCCACCTCCCCACCTCCCTCCCTTTATCTATCCATCCATTCCTCTTTCTCAGATCAAGAACATCTTCAAGAAATAGACCCCATAATCAACATTGGTGTGATTCAGACTAAAAGACAAGTATAATAAATTATCTTGTTTTCTCTCTCTCTCCATCCGTACCTGAGCTCCATAACACTGGTGACGTTCCCAGAGGGGAAGATGCGTCTGATGTAGTTGAAGTCCCCAACGAAGAGGCTCCCGTCGGCGCCACAGGCCAGCGCCACGGGGGCCAGCAGCTTGTTGCCTTCCGCCTGGCCGTTACAGCTGGGGCACGAGATGCTGCGGCGCCGGCCGTTACCCATGATGCTGCTGATCACTGGAGGCTGCTGGGAGATGAACACGTTCTCACCGTTGCCCTTGTACAGGATGCCTGGATGGGGGGAGAGGGAGGGGGAGGAAGGGAGGGAGATGGAGCGGAAGATTAGTCGCTGTGTCCAAGTCGTGTTTCATTGTGATGAGTGGCGATTGCCGAACAAGAAGTGAATTGTTGTTGTTGGATAAAGCTTGTATACGTAGCTTTTTGTACATTTGTGTACAAACTTCCGTGTTTGTCAAGGTGTTGGAAAATGTAATCCAGTCTTGTTATAAACTTTTTAGTTGACAAAAATGACAAAAATGGAGGTGGCGCATATTTAAACGGTAAAGTATTATCAAATAACAGCTTATATGTAGAGGGAATATGATTTGGCTTGTTGCAAACGTGGCAGTAGAGAGATCAATGTAATGCTTTGAACGTCCAGCAGTTGCAAAAGTTTCACTTGACCAGATGATCACCACAGGGAAATCAAATCAAAGAGTTATAAACTGTTCTCCTCACTCTCTTTCATAAAATAAATCCAGGCCAACGTTGTTTTTCATTTTTAACTCAACACCACTTCCTGTTAATCCTTGCCCAAAGGAAAACCAGTTATGCAGCGAGGAAATAAACACTCGCTGCTTTAAAATTAGACTAAAAAAGTAATATCTCCGCTTCAGAAAATAATATTCACGCTTCTCGCAGAACTAAACACCGCACACACACACCATTAGCATCTCACCCAAAATGTGTAATTAATACAGGCTTTGAATATTTCATTTCTCAGATGATTTTCACCTCTGTGAGAATGTGATCTGAAGTAAACGTAGCAGGGTTTAAATGGGTTGACACCACAGCCGCTCCTCTTGATTAAGGGCTTTTGATAATTGGAATGTTCATTTACGTGGTGCTGGGACTGAGGGGAGGTTTTTATCTGGTAATGGTGGTCGTTTGGAATCGATAAACGGTGTTAGCACTGGTGTATGGAGCTGGAGCTGGGGCTGGGTGTTAGGGGTGGGGTGATGAGGGTGTTATGGGTATGACACACCCTGGGTAGGTGTTGCCTGAGCTTGCACCACTCTCTCTTTTCATTCAATTCAATTCAATTCAATTCAATTCAATTCAATTCAATTAAAAGGGCTTTATTGGCTTGGGAAACATACAGTATGTTTACATTGCCAAAGCAAGTTAAATAGATATTCTCTCTCTTGTTCTCTCACTTTCTCTCTTTCCCCTCAACAGGGTTTCATAGGATCACACAGTGTGGGAGATGAAAAGAGGCATGTGTGTGTGTGTGTGTGTGTGTGGGTCACCACACACTTAAGAGAATTAAGCCTCCCCCACCAGTAAAACACAACTGGGGGCTGATTTGAAAAAAAAAAACTGTTAAAAGACAAAGGAGTTAAATGGGATCAGCCGTAGGACTAGTTTTTAAAGCAACAATATGTAAAAAAACAACTGCAACTAGTACAAAGTGCAGTACTTCAAGTACTTCTGAAATACTCTCTATCACTAACTACAACTATCTGTATATAAAATGTCTTACATTTTGTAGCTAGCAATAAAAATTGCAGACAATTAAAATAATAATTACAGCTACTTGATTATCAGTATGTTCAAAGAGACATAACTTATATATGCTAACGTAATAACACTCTTAATGTGATAAAACACTACATAATTTATAACATTAATATTGTTCTGATTACTAGCTATACTTATTGTAATAATTATGATAATAATAATTGTTAAACAATATTGTATTCATTCAATACATAATTAATAAAACAAATTATATTAAATGCTTTTAAATCATACTATAATATTGTATATAATATATAATATCACATTATATTTATAACTTAAATAATATTATAATAAGTACAGTATCATTAGTGTTATCATCATTCATATCTATAGATTCCTCAACAATGTATTCATATTTGCGAATACATAAGTATTTAATTATTGCTCTCATTATCATTAATTAATTCCCTCCAAGTATGATTCCCTCCGGCAGAAGAGGAAATAGCTACCAAATCAATACAATTGCAGCCGGTTAATCAATCATTCAATTCTCTCAGGTCTGGTGCCTTGACATTGTCCCTGTCTAAGGTTCCTTTCTGCTCCATTTACTTAGTGCACCTCAAATTTCTTATTAAATATTTCCTCTAAAATATCAACCCTGGTATAGTACAATTTTTAATGATTTTTGGCCTGCTTTCCCCCCCACTAAAAGCACTGAATATACTACAGAAATGAAATGAACAATATGGGAATGTTTTGGGAATATTGTGGGGATATATGGGGATGTTTTGGGAATATTGTGGGGATATATGGGGATGTTTTGGGAATATTGTGGGGATATATGGGGGTGTTTTGGGAATGCTATGGGGATGTTTTGGGAATGCTGTGAGGATATATGGGAATGCTTTGGGAATATTGTGGGGATAAATGGGGATGTTTTGGGAATGCTGTGCGGATATATGGGAATGCTTTGGGAATATTGTGGGGATATACTGTATAGGAATGCTGTTATACTAAACTCCCCCCAGGACGTACTGAGCTTCTCTCTGTGCTGTGCCATGCCCTGTCTCCTGAGGGCCATTGGAACAAACACACGCCCTGTACCACTCTGCCCACCCGTGCCCAGAGACTAGCACTGATTGGCTGGCGCATGACAGGAACAGTTTCTGATTGGCTGTGGGGGAATGAGAGTTGCCTATGATAGGCTGAATGAGAGCTAGAGAGAGAGAGAGGAAGAGAAAGTGGCTGAGGGTGCTGCTGTGTGGATTTTGGGCTGTGTGATGTAGCCAGTGGGGTTGTGTTTCCAGTTTGATCCAAAACGCTGGGGTTTAATGTCAGGCCTGAGGATATGGTGATGGGAGGGGAGAGGGACTTGGGCAGCACGCGTGGTGTTCTGGTAATCGCTTGGCTAATAACAACAGGAACTAATGCTAGACGCAGCCAAGAGGTAGTTTTAGGCTTAACGTACAAAGCCTTTAGAAATACCTAAATATAAGCCCAGTGGTCTACATGATATTCAACGAATGACAACATGATGTTCAAGTACAAAATAAAGAACAAAGTAAAAACTACAAAATATAATTGTCAAATTATAATTTTAAACCTGTAGTCTTGTTTTGACTTGGTTAATTTTCTCCGTTTCTTTTATGATCAGCACCCCTTCACCGTAACAGCGTGTTGCAAACAAGGCCTAACAGAAGATCAAATAGACTGGACCTGTCCATCAACACACAGGGGGTCTTTTATCTGTGGTGGAGCAAGGTGTGCTGCGTGCATGCACCAGGCAACTAGGTGTGGAGTAGAGGGGGAGAGAGGGGGAGAGAGGGAGAGAGAGAGAGGGGGAGAGGAGAAGTCTTTGATCTTTATTTCATGGCTCTGGTTGGATCAAGGACCGGGAGAGCGACCAGCGTCGGAGGGAATCACGGACGGCAAACGGACGCCGTTAAAAGATGGTAACGCAGCCGTGTTGTGGCGTGGCCGAGCGATATTAAATAAAATAACGAATGTGTGACGGATGGAAAACATGAGTGTACATACACCTCGATGCACAGACAACAAAATACATGAAAGTATACAAAGTACATGTACAACTTTAAGGTCATCAAGGTCCCTTCACAGTCTCAGGATAGAATGGCTGTCTGGCTGTACAACATAGGCAGATATTGCTGGTAATGCCTTGATGCTTTCAAGAAGTACTGTATCGAATCTTAAGCATATCATATTCATAACTGCAGCAATCCTAGGTAAAGAACAAGTAGGAATAAAAGCTAGGATACAGGATGGATGTGTTACCATTTAGAAAACTACTCAGGTATTGGTGCGTATGGAAATGAATTCCTTATGTAAGGCAGCAGTTGATATACACTGTACAAAACATTAAGGACACCTGCTCATTCCATTAAAATAGACTGACCAGGTGAATCCAGGTGAAAGCTATGATCCCTTATTGATGAGGAGACGGATCAAGGATGTTTAAGCCTTGAGACAATTGAGACATGGATTGTGTATGTGTGCCATTCAGAGGGTGAATGGGCAAGACAAGATTTAAGTGCCTTTGAACGGGGTATGGTAGTAGGTGAGAGGCGCACCGGTTTATGTCAAGAACTGCAACTCTGCTGGGTTTTTCACACTCAACAGTTTCTCATGTGTATCAAGAATGGTCCACCACCCAAAGGACATCCAGCCATTGGAGTGAACATGGGCCAGCATCCCTGTGGAATGCTTTCGACAACTTGTTGAGTCCATGCCCCAACGAATTGAGGCTGTTCTGAGGGCAAAAGGGGGGTACATTCAGTGTATATTCTGTGGAATGTGTGATATCTTATTCGGAAATGTGTCACTAAAAGCTTTCCATGTTTGTATTACTCTACAATAAATATGCAAGGACTTTTGGACTCTGTAATATACACTGAACAAAAATATAAACGCAACGGTAACTGTTGGTTCCATGTTTCATGAGGTGAAATAAAAAATGCCAGAAATGTTCCATATGCACAAAAATATAATTTATCTTAAATTTTGTGCACAAATTTGTTTACATCGCTGTTAGTGAGCATTTCTCTTTGCCAAGATAATACATCCACCTGACAGGTGTGGCATATCAAGAAACTGAGGATCATTACACAGATACACCTTGTGCTGGGGACAATAAAAGGCCACTCTAAAATGTGCAGTTTTGTCACACAACACAATGCCACAGATGTCTTAAGTTTCGTGGGAGCCTACAATTGGCATGCTGACTGCAGGAATGTCCACCAGAGCTGTTGCCAGAGAATTGTATGGTAATTTCTCTAACATAAGCTGACTACAATGTAATTTTAGAGAATTTGGCAGTACGCCCAACCGGCCTCACAACCGCAGACAATGTGTAACCACACCAGCCCATATATCTCCACATCCGGCTTCTTCACCTGCGGGATCATCTGAGACCAGCCACCCGGACAGTTGATGAAACGGATGTGTATTTCTGTCTGTAATAATCCCTTTTCTGGGGAAAAACGAATTCTGATTGGCTGGGCCTCACCCCTGCCCAGTCATGTGAAATCCATAGATTAGGGCCAAATGAATTTATTTCAGTTGACTGATTTCCTTAACTGAACTGTAACTCAGTAAAATATTTGAAATTGTTACAAGTTGCGTTTATATTTTTGTTCAGTATAGCTTTAAAAAAATATATATTTTGAGTGCTTCCCAGTGGAGAGAGAGAGAGAGAGAGAGAGAGAGAGAGAGAGAGAGAGAGAGAGAGAGAGAGAGAGAGATACATAATAGGACATTTGAAATGTCTTTATTCTTTTGGAACTTCTTGTAATGTTTACTGTTAATTTTTATTGTTTATTTCATTTTTGTTTACTATCTACTTCACTTGCTTTGTTAATGTTAACATATGTTTCCCATGCCAATAAAGGGTTAAGGAGAGAGTGACAGAGAGAGAGAGAGAAAGAGAGAAAGAGACAGAGTGGTATGAGGGGTGGATAGAAGGTTGGGTAGGTCATTTGGGTCATTCAGAAATAACAACAACTCCCAAAACTGCTGTCATCTTCAGAGCTCGCAAATATGCCTCAACCACAGCCTCCGTCAAAACTTCATGTAATTATTTCCACTTCCTCCCGACCGCCCAGCCAATCCACACCAGTCTCCTCCCTCCTTTCTCTCTCTTTCTCATTCTTCTTTTCTCTCTCTCTTTAGTAAGCAGAACTCAGAGGAAAGAAAGACACAGAGAGAGAGAGAGAGAGAGAGAGGAAGGAGGGGAATGGAGAGAACCCTTACTCTTACAGAGAACTACTAAAAGCAGTGTCACCTAAGTTATTCCACTGGGATACCAAAGGCACTGCAAACATGCCTAAGTCTTGGTGTAGTTATTTTGGATGAAGAGGGGAAAGATGAAGAGAGGGATGGATGGATGGATGGATGAGAAGAGAGGAGGAAAAAAGGGGGCTTTTGCTTCAAAGAAAGTACTTCAAAGGATGGCTTCACGCTGTGCGCCTTCAATTATTCAGGTCGGGCAACATGTTGGAATTCTGCGCAGCCGCTATGCCACTTGCTAGGTTTATTAACCGCTAGATGAATGATGCCATCTTAGAGAGAAACCCCTCTGTGAGTGAGCGCCTGCACAACGAGGGTCTGCGCCACTAGCCCGAACCCCTGACCAATCGTAGCCAAGCACCGAACCCCCAGCTGAACCCCCTAAATCTCAAGTAGCTAGTTAGCCTAGCGCCCTTTGATCACCAGGAGCTTTCATTGATTAGTGGATTGAGCGGAGTTAGCGGTTAGCGATAGCAGGATCCTGCTGAGTGGAGCTAGCTTTAGCTATAGCAGAGCGGGTGGCTCAGCGCCGTGCCTGTTTGCAAAGCTGATGTGATTGGGTGATTGGGGCGGTGGAGCGGTTTTGATAGTGTGTGTGTGTGTGTGTGCT
Source organism: Thymallus thymallus (assembly GCA_023634145.1). NCBI lineage: Eukaryota > Metazoa > Chordata > Actinopteri > Salmoniformes > Salmonidae > Thymallus > Thymallus thymallus. Next base: position 8,635,768 of record CM042424.1, read on the forward strand.
GGAGTGTCCTAACAAAGATGGATGGGGCTGAGAGAGCACACACATATGCAACACTGTATATTAATGCATGTGGAAATCCCCACCTGCTGCATACATATGGTTTAGTCTCCTCTGAGAGATGTACTGTATGTGTTGAACTCCTATATCTCCTCTGAGAGATGTACTATATGCGTTGAACTCCTATATCAGAGTAATTGGGAACATTGGCTGCGTCCCAAATAGGCATAAACAGTAACTCCTCCCTAAGGAACCACAGACAACAAGGGAATACGTCTGTCTGGGGTATTACAACATCAGGGTAACAAGAGGTTAATATAATCCTCGGGTTCTGCCTGAATGCATGCATTGTGAATGAGTGTGTGTGTGTGTGTGTGTGTTTATGTGTGAATGAGTAGAGACGATAAAATATGCTCGTACACATTTTCCATTATTGAGACGGAGAGAAAGCGAGAGGATAACTGTCTTGGGCGTGTCAGAGAAAATCAGCATAATGCACTGTAAAGGAGATAATAACTGGAACACGGTTCGTTCTAAATATCTACAATATGGAAGCTGACATCACAGCTAAATGGAAGACCATAACATCAATGTATCGGGTTGATTGTAAATGTACATGTAAAATGATTGGCAAAGTGTATTGTCCATGATGTATATGTGTGTGACGTTTTGAATAATTATTGTACGGTGATGCCTAAGAGAAATGTCCATCCTCGGATGGACACTAGAGTTCTATTCTATTCTGTTCTAATTCCATTCCATGTCCAGCCATGGCTCTTTTTGGTTCTGACCTTGACATTGACCTTGAGGCCCTTCTGTTGGGCTTTTAACACTAGAACAGCCAAGACGGTCAAACTGACCAATGTCAATTTTGGAATTTCAATAACTTAATTTAATTCATTTCTGGGCATTTCATCCTCAAAGTGCCATTAGGGTCAAAATGACTTTACGCATATTTAACAGTACAATAGCCAGGCCTCGACCAGCAGCCTCTCAATAGACGCCAGTCTTATAAATCCATTTAATATGAACAATCACAAAGAAATCCATTCATATTTAGTTTAGGAAGGTCATTAAAAACATGATACAAGACAATTCATTTAATAGAACGGAAAGGATAGCATGTTTTTATTTATCTGTGCTTAGTAGCCGTGGCTATGACTGCTAATGATGCCTATGAAATCAACTTGTTCATTTAGCAGACATCAGAGGCCCTTCCCTACCACAGTCAACACACATGTATTTTGCAGTAAGAATATAATGGAATATTACAGAAATAGCCCAAGTGGCTATTGCTTATTGTCACCAGTACTCACATGCGGAACGCTAACGGCGTGCACTTGGAGCCGCGGTTATTCCAGGAAAAAGTAGTATTTTGAAAGAGAATTTGTAGAGTTGTTTGGCATAAATGGGTCCATTAAAAACCTTGGGATGTGCTCCTTCTGATAGGTTACAGCAATCAGAACGTATGGCCTGCATGGACGTTTGTAGGATGACATGGAAGAAGGGCTATTTGGTATGTTCCGTTGCCTTCTTTGTAACCCATCAAACTATTGTCAATTAAATTTTGTCTTGAGGCCACATCTATTATTATAAATGTGAAATGAGTTTCAATATAGTTTAGGTGTAGTTTGGATGGGCCGGCTAGACAGGAAGAGAAGATACACTACCATCTTGTTTTAGTAATTAGTCTTTGTGATTCTGATCAATCAAAAAAATGTCTGGTTGCTTACAATTTACATTTGGTTTCCGGAGGTTTCTGATGACCTATTTGAATGTTATAAATTGATTAATTTAGCAATTTATGATGGAATATTCACACAGTTGAAATATCAACGGTCAGAATGACGGTCACAAAGGTACATATAGTAAATGGAATGGATGGCCTATTTCCTGTTTCCACACACACACGCACACGCACCTCACACTCTCAGGTGGAATTTCTGCCCTAGTCACCCTTGACCCCTATATTCCTCTCTAGCAGGAAAGCATTAGATGCGTGTGTGTGTGTGTGTGTGTGTTTGTGTGTGTAGATCGAGAATTCTTCCTTTCTATCGATTTAATTTAAATAAACTGCAACCCATGTGTGTTTTAGAATGTGGGAAAAAATGAGGGATTATTTTCCAATCCGGTACAGTGCCGGTCAATAGTCATTAACCAAAATCTACTTCTCATAATGATCCTTCTGGACCTGTCACTGCTTCTCCCGCCTGTCTTTCCGTGATAAACACCATTGTCAATTGGTATTTCACATTAGTTGCTTGTCCACAATTAATCTAGGTCATGGCTATAAGAGCTTAATCTAGGTCATGGCTTTAAAAGCTTAATCTAGGTCATGGCTTTAAAAGCTTAATCTAGGTCATCGCTATAAGAGCTTAATCCAGTTAATGGCTATAAGAGCTTAATCTAGGTAATGGCTATAAAAGCTTAATCCAGGTAATGGCTATAAAACCTTAATCTAGGTAATGGCTATAAGATTTTAAACTAGGTAATGTCTATAAGAGTTTAATCCAGGTAATGGCTATAAAAACTTAATCTAGGTAATGGCTATAAGAGTTTGACCTAGGCAATGGCTATACAAGATTAATCTATAGGTAATGGCCATAATAACTTAACCTAGTTAATAGCTAAAACAGCTTCCCTGTGGTGCTTGCTTGGTCTCTGAAAGAGTTTGACTGTCTCCAGCTCTTCTGACGTCAATGGACTGGTAAAATATTGTACCGAACCAGGTGTTTTTTATGTAGGATTTTCAACCCAGAAGAATTGGAAAACAATAACAGCTCTCTAAAGTGAGACACTACAATAAATGACGCGGCCGAGGAAAGGGAGAGGGAGAGAGAGTTTAAAATGGGGGAATGAAAACGAGGCGCCACGGCTTCCCCAGGTGCCAAGGATTCCAGTGGGATTGTGGGTAGTGAGGCCCACCTGCTGAGTTGGCTGCTGGTGCTACAGCACCACACGCCTCTGAATAGGCCTGATAAGAAGAGATGAAAGGAAGAGAGAGAGAGGGAGGAGGAGAGAGGGGGAGAGGAGAGAGAGAGAGAGAGAGAGAGAAAGAGAGGGGGAGGAGAGAGAGAGAGGGGGGAGGGGACAGGCCCAGAGGAAGGATGGAGGACATCACGGTCGGTACGAGGATACAGGAGAATGTGTGTTAGTGTGTGTGTGTACACTATGAGAGAGAAGGTGTATGTGTAAGGTGTATGTGTAAAAAAAACAACAACAGCCTTTAGGTAGTGAGTGAGAGTGGTGCCAAAACACACAGGAAAGAGGGAACGACAGAGAACGAAATATTGAGAATGAGTTTGTGCGAGAGATGTCTGGAGTCTACAGGGTGAGATGGGCAGTGGCACACTCGGAAATTAGAGTGCTTCTTTTTCCTCTGTCCATGAATGCTGTCTTTCAGATTACAGACATCACTGCTTCCCCTGAGAGACCTGTCGTGGATGGACATAATAATGGCTGCCAAACACTATGCTTATCTGGACCTGCAGACCCACTAGAGAAGAGGACGGACAGGAAGAAGAGGGGGATAGTAGAAAAACGAGTAAAGGAGAGATGGGGGGGGGGGGGGGTGTCAAGTTGTGAGTCCACTTAGAGAACACACTGGTGTTTGTGACACAGGAAGGAAGCCATCGTCGACACAGGAAGGAAGACATCGTCGACACAGGAAGTGTTTGTGTGTGTGTGTGTGTGTGTGTGTGTGTGTGTGTGTGTGTGTGTGTGTGTGTGTGTGTACATGCATATGTGAGTTGAAGTCGGAAGTTTACATACACTTAGGTTGAAGTCATTAAAACTCATTTTTCAACCACTCCACTGATTTCATGTTAACAAACAATAGTTTTGGCAAGTCGTTTAGGACATCTACTTTGTGCATGACACAGCAATTCAATTGTAAAACAATTGTTTACAGACAGATTGTTTCACTTATAATTCACTATATCACAATTCCAATGGGTCAGAAGTTTACATACACTAAGTTGACTGTGCCTTTAAACAGCTTGGAAAATTCCAGAAAATTATGTCATGGCTTTAGAAGCTTCTGATAGGCTAATTGACTTAATTTGAGTCAATTGGAGGTGTACCTGTGGATGTATTTCAAGGCCTACCTTCAAATTCAGTGCCTCTTTGCTCGACATCATGGGAAAATCTAAAGAAATCAGCCAAGAAATTTGTACAAGTGCAAATCAATCCCAGAACAACAGCAAAAGGACCTTGTGAAGATGCTGGAGGAAACAGGTATATCCACAGTAGAACGAGTCCTATATCGACATAACCTGAAAGGCCGCTCAACAAGGAAGAAGCCACTGCTCCAAAACCGCCATAAAAAAGCCAGACTACGGTTTGCAACTGCACATGGGGACATTTTGGAGAAATGTCCTCTGGTCTGATGAAAAAAAAAAAAAAATAGAATTGTTTGGCCATAATGACCATCATTATGTTTGGAGGAAAAAGGGGGAGGCTTGCAAGCCGAAAAACACCATCCCAACAGTGAAGCACGGGGGTGGCAGCATCATGTTGTGAGGGTGCTTTGCTGCAGGAGGGATTGGTGCACTTCACAAAATAGATGGCATCATGAGGAAGGAAAATTGTGTGGATATATTGAAGCAACATCTCAAGACATCAGTCAGGAAGTTAAAGCTTGGTCGCAAATGGGTCTTCCAAATGGACAATGACCCCAAGCATACTTCCAAAGTTGGCTTAAGGACAACAAAGTCAAGGTATTGGAGTGGCCATCACAAAGAACTGACCTCAATCCTATAGAAAATGTGTGGGCAGAACTGAAAAAGTGTGTGCGAGCAAGGAGGCCTACAAACCTGACTCAGTTACACCAGTTATGTCAGGAGGAATGGGCCAAAATGCACCCAACTTATTGTGGGAAGCTTGTGGAAGGCTACCCGAAACGTTTGACCCAAGTTAAACAATTTAAAGGCAAGGCTACCAAATACTAATTGAGTGTTTGTAAACTTCTGACCCACTGGGAATGTGATGAAAGAAATAAAAGCTGAAATAAATAATTCTCTCTACTATTATTCTGACATTTCACATTCTTAAAATAAAGTGGTGATCCTAACTGGCCTACGACAGTGAATTTTTACTAGGATTAAATGTCAGGAATGATGAAAAACTGAGTTTAAATGTATTTGGATAAGGTGTTTGTAAACGTCTGACTTCAACTGTATGTAAGAAAGCACACCAGGCTCTGATTCAGATATCACTGCAGAGGGAGAAATACTGGAAGCTGCTCGCATTTTAAATAAATCGATGCGTATGAAAAGCATTTTTCAAGGAAAGAAATATCTGGACAGCAATCTTACAGTGAGAGGGATCTGTTAGTCAGTGTGTTTGATCTGGGTGTGTAGTGCAGTGACACGCATGAGACGCACACACACACACACACATCGCTGTTGTGAGGGCTCAAGTTCTCGGCTAGTGAAAGCCCTGGGGATTTAGAGAGAGGGATGACTGGTAATTTGATGGATGGGGTGACAGATAGAGGACATTGGGAAGGAGGGATGAAGGAGGGAGGGATGGAGGGAAGGAGGAAGCGGAAGGAGAGAGGAGAAGAAGGGTAGTGTGTCCGCTGCCATTGTACTGTGATGTACTCACCTCCTAATGACACACTTCCTGTGGCCAGGGGAAGAAGACAGGGACTAACGACGACAAGGATACCCAGAGGTGTCATTACAACCACATGAACAACTTTAAAGTTAACAACACTATAACCATATGGAAGAAAGTTAAACATATTCTACAAGAACCAATATCACTCCCTAAAAACACAACCTTACGTAACAATCCTTGGATAGCTTTTCCGGTAAATTGTTCCGCAAAGAAACCGTAAATGACTTGGTAAAAGGAAATAAATGTATTTCCTTGACAGAATTAAAAAGTAATTTTGGACTGACAAATGAAGATAGCTTTAAATACATGCAACTTAAAAGTTACATATCACGAAACAACTGTGTTGTGGTGGCCATTTTGGCTCTGTAGAGCAGTAATGGAGGTCCAGTGTCCTGTCTATGTCCTAGTAGGTGGACTGAAGGACTGAAGTACAGGGGGGTGGGAGAGTGAGGGTGTTGGGTCTGGGTCAAACTGCCAAGTGTGTGTGTGTGTGTGTGTGTGTGTGTGTGTGTGTGTGTGTGTGTGTGTGTGTGTGTGTGTGTGTGTGTGTGTGTGTGTGTGTGTGTGTGTGTGTGTGTGTGTACGTAGTGTGTTCGTATGTGCGTACTGTATGCATGTGTGTGCATGTGTGTGTGTGTGTGCGTGTGTGTGAGATGAAAGACTAGTGGAATTCCCTCAGACAGTTGGGACTAAGCCGGAGGTGATAGAAGGCTTAGTGTCACTAAAGAGCCGCACCGCTGAAAGAGCGAGACCCCCTAAACCCCCCCTGTACCCCCTACACCACCGCCCCGGCAACCTGAGCCTGCCTGACGACGATCGCCCACGACAACCAAACCAACCGGACAAGTGATCATACGTTCATTAGCTTTGTGTGTGTTTCGTAACGGGCTACGAGCATTGTGAGTTAATGTGTGTGAACCAAAGAATGGATGGAGGGTTAAGCGTTTAACGGCTTTCAGGATACAGCGCATCTGCATGTCCTTCAGACAGATTCTTACTCACACTGCTACATAGACTGTATTTGATATCGGACTACACCTATGCTTTCCCCTTAGCAATTGTGAATATTCAGAACAATGTCTACGGCTTTGATCTCTGCGGCTAGTTACTGAAGTGACTTGCTTGTGACACAGTTGCAGTATTTTCTTTTAGACTTCAGTATTTTGTCATTCAGCTTCAGTTTGGCGAGTGCAGAACGTGAGTGACTGAATAAGAGTGTCTGGTTAAAGGTCTGTAATGTAAAACATTCCATCTGATGGTTGAAGGTTGGTCGTTTTTATAACTAAATATATGCATTCATTCTGCAGGCCTTTTGGCTCCTACTACTAATAGCTAAAACTATTTCCAACCTACTCTACTGTTTATAGCAGTGGGATAATCTTTTCCATACAGTAAGTCTACAGAGAGTACCAGAGGTTATGGAAACGGCATATTCAAGGTTGTACAAGTTAGGGTAGTATAAAAAACTAACTCTGTTGTTATAAACTATAAGGTTGAGTTGTTATGAAAGTTCAGTTTAGGGTCATGGGTCACACATTAAAAAGAGTGTAGATTCTAACATTTTAATGAAGCTAAAGACATATACTGTATATAAAACTTTCAATATTCAATATTGCAAAATTTCAGAAACGTTCTATAAATGTCTTGTTTTTCCCCAAATCCCAGTTGGATCTTTGGGACGTCCCTACCCCATTGAAATTGAAAATGTTTAAGGTAAGGGTTAGGGTTAAGTAAGGGTTAAGGTTAGTTAAAGGTTATGGTTAGAGTAGGGGTTAAGGTTAGGGTCAGGGCACTCACAAGGCAGTCTGTAAGCAGACTCGTTACTCTGAGAGATTGGGCCTTCACTAGGAACCCCTCTTATCCCCTCTGTCCTTATGGACATCCAATGCGTGGGTTTGTTAGAGACATCCACTCTGTTAAGAGTCTTTCTGGGAGGGTATTTATGACAGGCAAATCTAGCGGACGCCCGTCCCTGTCCCGGTCTGAGCTGACCTTATCTCTCCAACTCCTGTCATGGTCGTTTGGTCGTCTCGGCGACGACGCTGATTCAATTAAGAAACGCGTCAGTTTGAAAAGTCGACGGACGTCAAAATACAGCCGTTTATCTGATTTAAACGCTGGGGGGAAGCTGAGGCGTCCCGGGCCGTACCCACACTCGTTCCAACTAATGGTTTCTGTTTTTGATGATGTGGATGGGGGTTGGCGGTCAGAGGGGTGAGGAAAGTGGAAGGGTGTGTGGGGGCTTTGCTACGCGCTGACTCTCCTGACCAGTCTTTACCTTCTTTGAAGGGTTTTAAACATACAGTATGTGATGAGAACAGAGGGATTTACCTTACACTCTCTCTCTCTCCTCCCTCTACCTCCTTCCCTCCATCTCTCTTTCCTTCCTCCCCTCTCTATCTCACGCCATCTCCCCATCCCTCTCTCTGTCATCTCCCCCCCCCCCCCCCTCTGTTTCTCCTGTTGAAGTATCACTGGTCAGGGTAGAGAGTGGCATGGCTGGCATACATCACAGCTTGTCTGATGTCTTGGTGATGACATGGTGGCCAGTAAACGTTTCAGCTGCCAAGTATCTCTCGCTCTCTCTCGCTCCATCAAGGTCGCTCTGACAGATAAGTCGATGATGCTCTTCGTTGGGTTAGCAGTGTTTACATTAACATGAACGCTAGACGAGATATGTCGTCAATCAGCCCCCGTTGTGGCTCACAGACACACACACACGCATGCACACACACCCTCTCCCGAATAATTCCAGTCTACTGTGATGTGACTTAGTGCCGTTAACGCTCCTCACCGTGTCTGTACGATAGATAGCGACTGTAACTGATGCACTGTTGAGCTTCCTGTTTAACAAGCTTATGTCAGGGAATAATGATAAGCCCTGTGTAAATCTGTTGAGAAGGACCACTTAGGCAGCTTGTAAAGGTGAACAAGGCAGGAATTAGACATTAAGCTGGAGGTAGAGGTGTTGGGAGAATCTGTACGTGTGTGATGAGCAGGGGAGAAAGACTGGACCCACGGAAGTTCAAAACAGGATCCCACATTGTAGTGAATGGGGAAAAAAGAATTGTGGTCAATCTTCCTGTAAATAATAATGTTTTCGAAGACTTAGTTGCTAACGGCAGCCTGCATTACCACAGTCGGCCATCAACTTGAGTTAGTCAATGAGAGGGGGCAGCACTGAGCTAGCCTGCAACGTCACTTCCTGGGGTACCTCAAACTGGGCATTTATGTCTTCATGAGACGCCACCTTAACAGACTTAATTTGGCTTTACATAGGAAAGAATAGTGTCACATAATCGTTGGCTTTGTTCATTCATATATACAGTCATTGATGATGAGTGTGTGCGTGCATGTGTGTAAATGTGAGTGTGTTTGTGTGTGAAAGAGTGAGGGTGTGTGTGTTTCGGGAGGTCCTGTATGTGTGTGTGAGCGTCCCCACGCATGTGTGCTTGGTGTTTATGTGTTTGTGTGTGCTTGGTGTGTGTGTGTGTGTGTGTGTGTGCAGTCATGTTCCTACCGTTCTGGATGTCCAGTATATGGTGTTTGTCCAGCGTCCAGCCTCCCATGTTGGACGCGTCCAGCTCATAGCCCTGCAGTGTGGCTGTCCTCTTCTCCCACAGGATCAGGTCCAGACACGACTCGTACTCAAAACCCACTGACACTGAAACAGGAACAGGAAGGAGGGGCTGGGGTTTAGTACAGATACGGTTAATGACACAACACTCCAACTGACTAACAACAAGTATAAGCCTAGACAATGTTATTGGTATTTCAGTGTAAAAAAAGTATTTCTAATTAGTCGTCCTACCCAACGACAGCGCATCTCTGCCATCATATCTCAACAGCTCCACTCAGTTTTTAATAACATAACTTTCCCAAATGTAATAATCATCTCCCTACAGCTCATTTTAAACTCCTATCTCTTCAGCCGATCACATTACGACAAACCCCCTCTGAGGGATCAATAATGGCGCAGGCCAAATTACCAGACAGGCGTAATGCAATTGGAAAAAACCAAATGCTGACTAAGGGGAGGTTAGAAGGTGAAAACACAATCAATCAATATGACTTGGACCTGGGCCATTTTTAATAACACCCTCCTCTTCCTTCTCCTCTCTCTTCCTTCCTGGCAACAATACATAACCCCACAGTGTCTACAGCGTCTAACAGTTTGTTTATGTAAAGGTGGGCCATTTTGTATTTATTTACGTATGAGAGAAACATGGCTAGTTTTACACTGGCCAACATCCTTTTCCTCCCTCCCCAATCCCCCAGGACTGAAAATAAGATGCCGCTGCATGTCTGCCTGCCTGTCAGTGACTCAGAGTGAAACAGCTTGAGCATAGGGTGCCAAGTGTGTTTGGGGATTTCATTGTGAGCACAACCAACAACGGTCTCCATAAGCAGCTGCACCCCACGGCTGCATTTTATTAAGAAGGCTTCGCCATGACCTTCAGAGAGCTGAGTGTGTGTGTGTGTGTGCAAAAACAAAAACAACGTTCTTCCTCTCTGCAGTGGTTTTTGTATTGCAGAATTGTGTTGCACGTGTGAAAAGAAAAGCAGCAGTTGTGTTTTGTGTGGAATGTATTAGCATATCATCGTGAAGACAGACGTCACACAGCCTGTGTAAGGCAGATCTGAAGGCCTCAACGTACTGTATTACATACACAAAAAGACTTCCTTCACTTTTCAGCCCACACGTCTGAGTCAAGTCAGTTCTTTGACAGCAGTCTGTTAGGGGCTTCCTTAGCATTTACAAAGTGCTGTTTAAGCAAAAGGCACATGTCATGTATGTGCTCTACAGGTGCTTAGAAAGGTGGACAAAGGAGTACGCCATACGTTAGCGTCACTGAAGAAAAAGTATGTGTCTGCCTGTCACCTTTAATGCCCAAGAGTAACTGTCCTTTGGGGATAAATCAACCTTAAAGGGAATGTTTCTACTTTATATCCATCATGTCGGCACCACCCCAACATCAACATATGTGACAATTAAAGGGAATGTTTCTACTTTATATCCATCATGTCGGCACCGATGACGTCATTTGAAACACTTATCTCCCTCTATCTTTTACCCACAAAACATAGAACACATGTTGATGCTGGGGTGGTACTGGAGATGATGAATATGAAGTTGAACATGTTTTCCCTTTAACTCGTAGCATACCCTTGGCCCGCTCCACAGTACTCACCGACTGCCTCAGACAAGCCGTAGACCTTCTGGTTGTAAGCGTCTGTCTTGTCCCAGATGAAGGTGTAGGAGAGGTTTGGTTGGGCAGGGAACCACTTCTGGAACAGACGCCCCACGACCGCCACCATTAGGTGCACCTGGAATAGACGAAGGAATAAATGAATAAATAAGCATTTCAAAAGAATGATTCTCATTGTGGTCCTCATTTTCAGACCGGCATTATAATGGCCAGCTAGGGCAAGACTGACTGTACATGTTGCCCTCAAAAGGCATTCGACATCCAACTAAATTGTGTTATAGCACATTTACTCTAAAACATCTATTCAGTCTGTATTTTGGGCTGTATTCTAAGACCTACAAGTCCTCGAGAGGAGATAGCAATGTTGGTCACAATATTTAATTACACCACAAAAAAAAATCCCTACCTTCATGAGGTTGAAGGGCACACTGGCCTGGGTCATGGTGACCTTGAGGACAGGCTTGTAGCCGGCCGCCCGCGAGGACAAGTACAGCAGGTTGAGGTCGCTGCCCGGGATGGACGTCTCCTCCTGGAGGACCTGTTGAGGGGGGGGACACATCAAAGTAGAGGGGGTCAAGAAGGGCTAGCACATCTTAGCCCACCCTGAGAGGACTGGAGTGGAGAATGTCATCTTTGAAAGTTTTTCAGAGAGAACATCAAAGCAGAAAGGGTTCAGAAAAGTGTGAGTAAAGCTACACCCTCGGTGGTATGGCAAAGTGACAAGAGAACGGAGAGGTCACATGGAGTCCAGAATGCTATTCATTCATCTTTGAAAACTAGAGAAAGGAAGAAGAGAGAGAGAAGGAGAAGGAGAGAGAGAGAGAGAGAGAGAGAGAGAGAGAGAGAGAGAGAGAGAGAGAGAGAGACGGTCAGCGTTGTGACTGTCCTCGTATGGCAGGCCGTTTCATATAACCATAAGCAGGGGTTATCTTCTGGGCTGAGTGCCTCCACTGTGTGTGTGTGTGAGCAGAGCTCCTCCAGTGTGTGTGTGTGTGTGTGTGTGAAGAGCTCCTCCACTGTGTGTCCACTGTCTTTTTATTAGTGTGAATCTCCAGAACGCCCCGGGTGTTAGGTCTCTGCTGTTTTTAGCCTCTCCTAACACCAACACATTTCACCCTCTTTTTAAAGCAGGGGCCAACGAGCACCCAGGCTGTGATTTGGAGGGTGAGTCAGTCAGGGTACGAGGAGGTTGGAATTAAATGGAACATGGCCTCAAATGGTCTTATACTGTACTGTACACATCACATGCACTGAGGGCATTTATTAAGTCCATCAGATTCCAAAGACCTATCACTCCACACTTCCTTTCTAGTCTCTCTCTCTCTCTTTCTCTCTCTCTCTCTCTCTCTCTCTCTCTCTCTCTCTCTCTCTCTCTCTCTCTCTCTCTCTCTCTCTCTCTCTCTCTCTCTCTCAAATTGGACCCTTTCTATCCTCTCCTCCTCCCACTCTCTCTCCTTACTCCTTCTCTCTCCCTCTTTCTCTCCTCCCCCTCTCCTTATTCTACTCTCACCTTCTATCTCTCGTCTTCCTCCCAGAGGTATTGGACCAGTCTGTATTTTCATTAGAAGGAGGAGGGAGGCTTGACGTGGGTCTCAGCGAGCCTTTGATATCCAATATGGAACGGAATCAATCAAAATGAAAAACAAATTGAGGGTGGAAAAGTTAAAAGTTAACAGATTTTGTGGCTAGTCCACCACAGGTTTACCACACACACACACACACACACACACACACACACACACACACACACACACACACACACACACACACACACACACACACACACACACACACACACACACACACACACACACACACACACACACACACACACACACACACACACACACACACACACACACACACACACACACAGGCGGTGTCACCGTAACTACAGACATAATTACCATGCATGGCGGGTGTGTTTTCTTTATGGTAAACTGTGTGTGTCTGCACATACAGTATGTGTGTGTGTGTCCTGAACACACTCTGACAGCGAAGGGACCCGACCCTGGTCTCCCCAGCAAGCTCCAATTACAACATCTGGCCTAAAAGCATGTTTCTCCTGGCTTTAAACTAACTCCTGATAGAAACACTGTTATTATATCTTCTCTGTGGTGTGTGTGTGTGTGTGTGTGTGTTTTCTGGTGTGTGTTATCTTTTGCAATTTAGAAGGGAGCGTTTTCTTTTTTTAACTGCAGGAAGTAATAATACCATAATATGGTAATTCATTAGAGGGTTTAATGAGCGGAGCCGAGATCAAACAATAAATGGGTGTCACCGCCACAATATTTTGAAGTGCCACCCGCCATTAAAGGGGAAATGTAATGAAAACATATGGCTATGTGGGTAATGGACTGGCGCTGTATCTTAAAGGGATACTTCAGGATTTTGGCAAGGAGGCCCTCTGACTACTTCCCCAGAGTCAGATAAACAGTCTCTGTCTTCAGTATAAAGGAAATTAGTGCTAACTAGCTTTAGCGCAATGGCAGGAATTACCTCTAACTTCCTCCATACTGAAAACAGAGACATAAAAGTGGTATCCACCAGTTCATCTGACTCTGGGGAAGTAGATATCCTGAAGTATCCCATTAAAACCACAGCTCCTTTAATAACACACACTGGATAATGCCTTAGGTTGTGCTTGGGTCAATAGTTGGCTATGGTGGCACACGTACTGCCAAGACATCTTATTGGATAAAACACCTCAACAGAACCTTTGCTATGTAACCTTTGTTACATACTTTGTAAAGTCTTGGCTGTGTAGTTTTATGTTGCGTGGGAACGGTGTTGAGACTGGAGATGCTAACACTAACTCAATCCAAACTAATAGGCTGAAAACCTAGCAACAGACTACACTGTTATACTGTTAGTATCCAGATCAACTGTTACAGACAGCTAAGGCTGTAGCTCAGTGTGTGTGTGTGTGTGTGTGTGTGTGTCCCTGCTTCCACCTCAGACTGGATTGGGTGTGCACCAACATCACATAGTGTAAATGTCTCTAAAAGGAATATTTAGACACCTCGCAGAAAGAGTTTAGAGCGGTGTGCTAAACCAAATGTCTCACCCAGGTAGCCTAGCGGTTAAGAGCATCGATGTGCTCTTGAGCAAGGCACTTTAACCCTAACTGCTCCTGTAAGTCGCTCTGGATAAGAGCGTCTGCTAAATGACAAAAATGTAAAATGTAACCAAATCTGTCCAGACTTGGTTGGGGAGTTGGGGAGACTTGGTTTTCTACGGTATCTCTTTGGGGATAAACCTTACAGCTTTGATTTTAATAGATTTCACTATTGATATTTGTCTGAAAAAAAGCTCATAGGACCTATTCTGTTTGACACATGGGAAGACAACCAAGTGCTCCAGTGTCATCACTCAGGTGTAATGAGTGACCTTGTCTAAACTATTTTCTTTCTGGCCCTTAGTGTTAATATAACCCGTCAGCGGTAACAACACCCCTGTGTATTGGAGTCTGGGACCTGAAGAGTTTAGACTATTGGTTTCATCCAGAAACTGAGCACCACTGACTCACTGTGCTCCAACTGAACACACTTGGCTAACCTTTATTTAGGATTCGGCTTTGATTCTTCCTCCTCTGTGGAACAACGAGCACACAATAGCGTGTTATCCCCAAGCTACATGACAGCCAAATGTGTGTGTGTGTAATCCAAAGTACTTTCCTCAGACAGACTGTTCTCTTCCAAGGAGGACGCTTAGTGGACATGTCTGTTACCAGTTATAGCTGCTCTCTGTGACTGACTGCTTTGGTACGGCTTTGTGTTAGTGCTGGGTTCCTTTTACTGTGTTTTTCATTTTCTCACCACACACACACACACACACACACACACACACACACACACACACACACACACACACACACACACACACACACACACACACACACACACACACACACACACACACACACACACACACACACACACACACACACACACACACACACACACACACAGCTGTCCGACCCCTGTGTTCCTTTATAAAAACGTTCACTCTTTCACCACTCGCCTCTCGTTGCACGAGCTCTGAGGCTTTATAGTTCTGCTCAAAACAACAGGAACTAATTCAAATCAGGACCGGATCGTTTGGGGACTGGCTGGGCTGGGGTATGATGCATGTTACTGTGTGTTTGTCTCTGTGTGTATGAGAGAGAGTTTGTGAGTGTTTCTGTTTATTGTGTGTGTGCCTGTGCTTGCGTTTTTCACTGTGTGTTTGCGTTACTGTGTGTACTCTGTTTATGTCTGTGTGTGTTTATGTCTGTGTGTGTTTGTGTGTATCTGTGTGTGTTTGTCTCTGTGTGTTTATGTCTCTGTGTGTCTCTGTGTGTCTCTGTGTGTCTGGTTGTATCTGTGTGTGTTTATGTCTGTTTGTGTGTTTATGTCTGTGTGTGTTCGTGTCTGTGTGTGTTCGTGTCTGTGTGTGTTCGTGTCTGCGTGTGTCCGTGTCTGCGTGTGTCCGTGTCTGTGTGTGTCCGTGTCTGTGTGTGTCCATGCCTGTGTGTGTCCGTGTCTATGTCTGTGTGTGTCCGTGTCTGTCCGTGTCTGTGTGTGTCCGTGTCTGTGTGTGTCCGTGCCCGTGTGTGTTCGTTTCCGTGTCTGTGTATGTTCGTGTCTGTGTCTGTGTGTGTGCTCGTGTCTGTCTGTGGGTGTTCATGTCTGTGTGTTCATGTCTGTGTGTGCTTATGTCTCTGTGTGTGGGTGTGTGGGTGTGTGTGTGTGTGTGTGTGTGTGTGTGCACGACCACGTGTGAGACCCTCGTAACAATTCACACAGTGTCTGGCACAGCTAGAAAGACTATAAATGGATTTAAATGCTATTTTTCTTCATCAAGGCTTCTACTCTTTGAACTAAACAAAGAGCATCTGTGCAAACAGTTAGAAAACCACTAGACATTGTATTCACTGGGCTGTTAAAGGTGCGCTTTTACTGGTACTGAAGGTCGGCCCAGCCTTTTGTGAGGCCTCCCGTTCCAACTGAGTGGGCTGTTTAAGGTCCTGGTAAGGCTTGGGTGAAGCAGTGTTGTGGGGTGTTATGGGGCATTTTAAACCAATTGATCATGTGTGTATGACGATGATGATAATGTGTGTATGATGATGATGATGATAATGTGTGTATGACGATAATGTGTGTATGATGATGATGATAATTTGTGTATGATGACGATAATGTGTATATGATGATAATGTGTGTATGATGATGATGATAATGTGTGTATGATGATGATGATCATGAGTGTATGATGATGATGATGATAATGTGTGTATGATGATGATGATAATGTGTATATGATGATGATGATGTGTGTATGATGATGATGATCATGAGTGTATGATGATGATGATGATAATGTGTGTACGATGATGATAATGTGTGTATGATGATGATAATGTGTATATGATGATGATGATAATGTGTGTATGATGATTTGTATGTCTCACCTGTGTCTCAGGTATGATGGGCCCGTCTTCAGGTGAGGACCTGAAGCAGGTAGAGAGGGGAGAGGCCACGATGACAGGACTGGGCCTGATGAAACCACTCAGGTCACAGCTGGGGATGTCATTCTCCTCCTGCAACACGATTCAATACAATTCAATACGAGTCAATACGAGTCAATATGAGTCAATACGAGTCAATATGAGTCAATACGAGTCAATATAAGTAATACAATTCAATACGAGTCAATACAATTCAATATAAGTAATACAATTCAATATGAGTCAATACAAATAAATACGAGTCAATAAATTCAATATGACTCAATACAATTCAATATCACTCAATATGAGTCAATACAATTCAATATGACTCAATATGATTAAATACAATTAAATACAGTTCAATACGATTCAATATAATTCAATTAAATACAATATAATTCAGTAACATTCAATACAATTCAATACGATCCAACACGATTCAGTTAAACACAATTCATTTTAATTCAACTATATGACACCTTCTTCATGACCAGGGTGTCCATGACATAGAAGACGTTCCAGGGGATCCACACGGTGCGGTACTGGATCAGGAACGGAGCCCGCTCGAAACTCAGGGTCAGACTGGCCCCGCCGTTGGCCAACAGGTCAAACCTGGAGGGATGGAGAGAGATGGGGTTAGAGGTCGTGATGGAAACACACAGGCATGTACATGCACACAGACAGACAGGCGGACGGACGGATGTACAGACATACACAGGCACGCACACACATCCCCACACAGGCACGCACACACATCCCCCTTCAGCCCACACACACAGACAGTAGAAAGGGCATTTTACATTTTTACACATTTCTTCCTGGTTGTTGTTGCCCTGGAGACAGAGATCTCTGTATCTTTGACACTGATGGAGGTAGAGTGAGGATGAAGGGTGATCAGACTGTCTTGTTTTAATTGTCTCTCCTGTCTAGTCTGTCTAACATGAGGCTCTCCCTCTCCTCTCTCCCTCTCCTCTCCCTCTCCTCTCCTCTCCTGCTGCTATCTCAATTCAATTCAATTAAATTCAATTTAAGGGCTTTATTGGCATGGGAAACATATGTTAACATTGTCAAAGCAAGTGAAGTAGATAATAAACAAAAGTGAAATAAACAATAAAAATGTACAGAATTAACAGAATAAATGTAATCGTATGTCTATATACAGCGTTGTAACGATGTGCAAATAGTTAAAGTAAAAAAAAAGAAATAAAATAAACAGAAATATGGGTTGTATTAACAATGGTGTTTGTTCTTCACTGGTTGCCCTTTTCTTGTGGCCACAGTTCACACATCTTTCTGCTGTGATGCACACTGTGGTATTACTGGTATTTCACCCAGTAGATATGGGAGTTCATCAAAATTGGGGTTTTCTTTTCGAATTCTTTGTGGATCTGTGTAATCTGAGGGAAATATGTGTCTCTAATATGGTCAAAAAAATCTTTCCAACGTGTCAAGTAATTCTCTTTTTGTTTTCTCATCTCTCTCCCTCTCTCCTGTACTGCTCTCCC
Source organism: Thymallus thymallus (assembly GCA_023634145.1). NCBI lineage: Eukaryota > Metazoa > Chordata > Actinopteri > Salmoniformes > Salmonidae > Thymallus > Thymallus thymallus. The sequence goes on from CM042424.1 coordinate 8,653,593, forward strand.
TCTCTCTCTCTCCCTCTCTCATACTGCTCCCTCTCCCTCTCCCTGATAATAAGATGATAATGGGGCCTGTAATGTGTGTGTTTGTGTGTGTGAGAGAGAGAGAGAGAGAGAGCTCCCTTTGGCTAGCTAACTTTTACTTTTAACATGTAGCCGGCCTACAGGGAGAACCATCCAAGTGGAAGAGAGAGAGAACGTCCCTTACGTCCTGGCCTATATTCTGTGTGTCTGGAGGGGGCTGGTGGGGTGAAGTGTGAAGACACACACACAACACATGCAGAAAATGCATAGATGAAAGAACACACACATGCAAGCACAGACAAGCAGTCGCACCCGCATTCAATCTGTTATGACCAGATATATTGTTATACACACTACATAGCCAAAACAACTCATTCCAAAATCATGGGCATTAAAATGGAGTTGGTCCCCACTCTACTGCTATAACAGCCTCCACTCTTCTGGGAAGGCTTTCCACTAGATGTTGGAACATTGCTGTGGGGACTGGCTTCCATTCGGCCACAAGAGCATTAGTGAGGTCGAGCACTGATGTTGGGCGATTAGGCCTGGCTCACAGTCGACGTTCCAATTCATCCCAAAGGTGTTCGATGGGGTTGAGGTCAGGGTTCTGTGCAGGCCAGTCAAGTTCTTCCACACCGATCTTGACAAACCATTTCTGTATGGACCTAACTTTGTGCACAGGGGCATTGTCATGCTGAAACAGGAAAGGCACTTCCCCAAACTGTTGCCACAAAATTGGAAGCACAGAAATGTCTAGAATGTCATTGTATGATGTAGTGTTAAGATTTCCCTTCACTGGAACTAAGAGGCCTAGCCTGAACCATGAAAAACAGGCCCAGACCATTATTCCTCCTTCACCAAACTTTACAGTTGGCACTATGCATTGGGGCATGTAGCGTTCTCCTGGAATCGGCCAAACCCAAATTCATCCGTCGGACTGCCAGATTGTAAAGCGTGATTCATCACTCCAGAGAACACGTTTCCAATGGTGGCGAGATTTACACCACTCCAGCCGACGCTTGTGTGCGGCTGCTCAGCCATGGAAACCCATTTCAGTTATTGTGCTGACGTTGCTTCCAGAGGCAGTTTGGATTTTTACGTGCTATGCGCTACAGCACTGGGTGGTCCCGTTCTGTGAGCTTGTGTGGCCTACCACTTCATGGCTGAGCCGTTTCCACTTCACAATAAGAGCACTTACAGTTGACTGGGGCAGCTCTAGCAATGCAGAAATTTGACAAACTGACTTGTTGGAAAGTCACTGAGCTCTTCAGTAAGGCCATTCTATTGCCAATGTTTGTCTATGGAGATTGCATGGCTGTGTGCTTTATACACCTGTCAGAACCGAGTGTGGCTGAAATAGCCGAATCCACTAATTTGAAGGGGAGTCCACATACTTTTGGCCATGTAGTGGTTGGTTTGTGATAACAGTTCCATGGCATGGTACATTCAGTCTATTTTGGCAGTGGCATCGAAGTATATTGCAGCCTATTACAACAATATAAATGATTCAATATATTCAGTCTATAGTGACAGGGGCATGACATAGTGACTCGATTCATCGTAACCTGCAGTGTGTAACATCATGTATTCAATTTGGCACAGCGGTCGGCATCACACACCTATTGCAATCTACCAGCTTAGCCCTCGCCCTAGAGACTCACCCTATTACACTTACAGCAATCACACAGAGCTCTTCTCGATGAGGCAGGGAGCACAAGATATCACAGGTTGCACTTTTACCCTTAACACCCTTTACAATCTAATAGGGCGTAGGGGGTACAATAAAAGGTATTGATGGGGCTGGAGCCTGGGAGTGATTGGGCCCCGTCCCAAATGGCATCCTATTCCCTATCTAGTGCCCTACTTTTGACCAGAGCCCTATGGGAAGTAAGTAGTGCACTATGTAGAGAATAGGGTGCTATTTGGGACTCTGCGTTTCCCATTTCCTGGTTGGTGTCGAGGAGGGTTGCAGGAACACTCGCTGCAATAACACCGGGGCACCGGGAGCGGGGGGGGGCAGGGTGTAGAGGAGGTGTGTGTAGTGGAGGTGTGTGTGTGTGTGTGTGTGGTGGAGGTGTGTGTGTAGTGGAGGTGTGTGGGTGTGTGTGGTGGAGGTGTGTGGATGTGTGTAGTGGAGGTGTGTGGGTGTGTGTAGTGGAGGTGTATGTGTAGTGGAGGTGTGTGTAGTGGAGGTGTGTACCCTGCGCTAGAATGATGCAGGCTAATTGATTCTGCCCTTGTAAATCCAATGCATTTTAAACAGCCCTCCGGTTCATATTTAAATGGTGCAGAGTTTTCATTGGGGGGGGGGGGGGGGGGGGGGGGTTCATTGGGGGAAGCTACTGAGATTACATTTGCATGAGAGAGAGGATTCTGGGAGATTTGTGAGACATAGTCGTAGAAGGACAGTAGAAGAAACGCATCATGGTTTCTCTCTCACATACTCACTGATGCACAGAAAAACATTCACGCAAATATGATACAACCAATCACTCCTGAAAACACAACATCAGTCATATACTGTATGAGGTGTCAGTGGAGAGGAAGACCAACGTCTGTGGTGTGTATGTGTGTGTGTGTGTGTGTGTGTGTGTGTGTGTGTGTGTGTGTGTGTGTGTGTGTGTGGACCTACATGCCATCCTTGCGTGTGATGGTGTATCCGTGGTCGGGGTAGTCGACGAAGGTAACGTTGACTCCTATGAGGGGGGTTCCGTCTGCCGTCAGGACCTGGCCTCTGATGATGGACACCAGGCTGGGCAGAAACAACAAGTAGAGATGATAGATTTATTTAGAGACGTTCTTCTTTTGTACACTGCAGCTATGGGACGTTGAGGAGACAGCACAGAGATATCCTGAGATACACATCACACTAGAGGACTGACAGGAAATAACACATTAGACAACTTTCACACAGCACATTCATAAACACCACAATATAACACTGTACAGTACTACGTGCAAATCAAGGTCTCGGTCAAATAACCAGTTCCCTTTTCTCGTTACCACTACACACACAAAACCCCACGTGATCCAAACACACATAAACCCCCCCCCCCCCCCCACACACACACACACACGGAGGCCTGTTGTTATTCATGTGGGCTACCATGTCCCTGTTTAGCACACATAACACACAGTGTGTTTAAGTGCTGCTGGGATGCCTGGGCCTTTCCCCTCTGAGGCTTATCAGCCTGATCGATACCAGGGTACAGAGTGAATAAATCACACATAACACACAACACACGCACGAACACACACATGCAGGAACGGATGAACACAAGCACACTGCACACACACTGCAGAGCCCTTGTCCACCATCACACACACAGGCCAGCAGCACGGCAAATTAATTATGTGGCAAATTATAAAAACAAAGAGAAAAGTATAGTTGTTGAGCCCGGCCCGGCTAGCAATGGAACATTTACATAAGCTTTTAATCAATGGGTCCGGTCCTGTGGAGATAGCTACTGTGTGTGTGTGTGTGTGTGTGCGGGGGGAGGGTAGCTAGATTTACTTATAGCTCTCCTTCTCAGGTCATTACAGCTTTCACTGAGTGCTAATCAGTAGCGGGGCATTGAATCAACCTGAAGACACACACACAACTTTTCCCCCTCCAGCACTATCCTTTACAACAGTCTGAGAAGGATGTCCCCCCCTCCCTCTCCCCCCTCTAGTGTAAACATGCCATAAATTACCCAGCATCCTCGCCTCATTAATACCTGTATGTGTGTGTGTGTGTGTGGGGGGGGGGCTCCTTAATGTACCTGTAATTTATGCCTTCCATTTGCTTAGAGAGGTTGTCTGAGTGTCTGTGGTGCACTATATAGGAAATAGGGTGCCAGTTGGGACGCACTCATACGTAGTTGTCACTGATCAGGTGTCAGAGTGTTTCTAAAGAGAATGTTCAATAGACGCCGCAAGGCATTATCATTATTCTGGTGCATGACGGAACCTCTCTCTCTCTCTCTCTCTCTCTCTCTCTCATCAAGACATTGGTTGCTGTGGGCAACAGGCAGCGTCTTAACACAACTGACGGGTGATATGGAATGTGCCTTGGAGTTAGAATTTGTCATTGCCGTCACCAAAAACCACTTGTCCCATCGCTGCAACTCCCGTACGGACTCGGGAGAGGCGAAGGTCGAGAGCCATGCATCCTCAGAAACACAACCCGCAGAGCCACACTGCTTCTTGACACACTGCTCGCTTAACCCGGAAGCCAGCCGCACCAATGTGTCGGAGGAAACACCGTACAGCTGGCGACCGTGTCAGCGTGCATGCGCCCGGCCCGCCACAGGAGTCGCTAGAGCGTGATGGGACCAGGACATCCCAGCCGGCCAAACCCTCCCCTAACCCGGACGACACTCTGGAGCCTATTCACTTTTCTCAAAATTATATTTGTACATGTTGTACACCACAGTCCAGTCCAGGATATCCTCCATGAAGTTCTTATCAGACAAATTAGTCTCTAGCCTCCAGCTGGCCTCTCAACAAAGTCATTCAGGATACAGCTTCGGCTCGCCCCCGGGGCTCCACAGCTGTGGCCGTGCACCTGGGATTTGAACCCTCAACCCTGCTAACTCCAGTCAGTGGACCAATTAATCCGGGCCCTTGACCACAGAACAGCGCCATAAGGGGAGCCAAGGCCAACTAGTCCGCGAACGTTAATCCGCTTGAAATCTGTGTGCAATATAAAAACATTGAGAGAGACCTAAAACAAGAGAGAGGTCTTCCTGCTTAAAATACTGCAGCTTTAAGCTCCCTCGCTCGTCTCCCTCGTCTAGAGTTTGCTGAAGCGCGGCAAAGAAGTGGTCTTATCTAAATTCTGCTGTGTGTGCTGTGTGTGTGTGTGTGTGAGGAATAATAACATACTTCACAGTGTATTCAGACTCCTTATTCTCCAATAAAACTAGCAACTATAACCTGTATAAGGCAGTCAAAGGATTGCATTTAAAAAAACTCCACTGCCTGAAAATGAAAACGTTCTGCTATTGTATTGTTAAACTACTATGGCAGACAAAAGAAATTAAAGCTTTAGGTGTGTGTAGGAAGTTAAGACACACACCGGCGTCGGAGGTGTTTTTATCCAATAACCTTGTCAGAAAGCATTGGCAGTACCTGCTCTTAAAGCAGTGAAGGTCAATAATAACGTCGGTGTAAACAGGTTTTTGCTCTTTCCTGTCCTTGTTGTGCTGCAGACAGTCACTTACAGGATGTCTGCTCTGTGCCTCAATGCAAAAAAAATCACTGATTACAGATTTCATGATGATCTTAATTTGATCACCATGATGCAATGCAGGAAATGTAGAACTTGTAATGACTGAGGTTTAAAAAGGCTTCTGAAGTTTGCAATTTCCACTTTGACTTAATTTTCCGCTACAAAAATGTCCATTAATTACAGTTGAAGAAGGAAGTTTACACACACCTTAGCCAAATACATTTAAACTCAGTTTTTCACAATTCCTGACATTTAATCCTAGTAAAAATTCCCTGTCTTAGGTCAGTTAGGATCACCACTTTATTTTAAGAATGTGAAATAATAGTAGAGAGAATTATTTATTTCAGCTTTTATTTCTTTCATCACATTCCCAGTGGGTCAGAAGTTTACATACACTCAATTAGTATTTGGTAGCATTGCCGTTAAATTCTTTAACTTGGGTCAAACGTTTCGGGTAGCCTTCCACAAGCTTCCCACAATAAGTTGGGTGAATTTTGGCCCATTCCTCCTGATAGAACTGGTGTAACTGAGTAAGGTTTTGTAGGCCTCCTTGATCGCACACGCTTTTTCAGTTCTGCCCACAAAGTTTCTATAGGATTGAGGTCGGGGCTTTGTGATGGCCACTCCAATACCTTGACTTTGTTGTCCTTAAGCCACAACTTTGGAAGTATGCTTGGGTTCATTGTCCATTTGGAAGACCCATTTGCAGCCAAACTTCCTGACTGATGTCTTGAGATGTTGCTTCATTGTTGCATACTATTGTTTGTACAGATGAACATGGTACCTTCAGGCATTTGGAAATTGCTCCCAAGGATGAACCAGACTTGTGGAGGTCTACACTTTTCCCATGATGTCGAGCAAAGAGGCACTGAGTTTGAAGGTAGGCCTTGAAATACATCCACAGGTACACCTCCAATGAACTCAAATTATGTCAATTAGCCTATCAGAAGCTTCTATAGCCATGACATAATTTTCTGGAATTTTCCAAGCTGTTTAAAGGCACAGCCAACTTAGTGTATGTAAACTTCTGACCCACTGGAATTGTGATATAGTGAATTATAAGTGAAATAATCTGTCTGTAAACAATTGTTGGAAGAATTTCTTGTGTCATGCACAAAGTAGATGTCCTAACCGACTTGTCAAAACTATAGTTTGTTAACACAAAATCTGTGTATGTAAACTTCAGACTTCAACTGTATATATTCACATGTCTTGTTGTTGCAGGATTGTTTTCCTGCTATAGCAAACTGGCTCAAATTAAGATCCTATATCTGCACTTTATTATTGAGTATGTCTCTTTTGAATGAATTGCCACTGAATAATATCTCCATTCCAGTCTCCAGTGTCATTTCCTACTAAATGACGAGCTCTCTATCTCTGTTGACGAAGAGTGGCATGTCAATACACACAGACGGAGGAGGAGGAGAAGAAGAGATGGATGAGGAGGGGAAGAGAGGCAGAGCGGGTCTGTTTGTTCACATGTCGATGCTGAGGAGCTGTTGTTTGGTTGGAGATTACTGCCAATCCTGTGTGTGTGTGTGTGTGTGTTGGATGGCTGGCAGAGGCTAAAGGAAATGTTCAGGCACATGTTCTGTGTTAGCACTACTGGCTAAACAAAGCCCCCGGATCGGTGGGTCTAACAAGGGACAGATGTGAACTTGACTGTCTCCCTTTATCTCCATACATCTCTCTTTCTTTCACTATCCAGCTCTCTCTATCTATCTATATATGTATTTATTTTTCCATCTCTCTCCTTCCACCTCTCGATCTCTCCCTTCCTCCCTGAGTTTATTTGTTTGTTCCGTTATCCCATTTCTCCACACTTCTTCCTGCTTTATCAGATGATCAGGCAGTTCTGTTCTCTCCAGTGAACACAGTGTTAAAAATCTCTACTTAGCTCTGTTATCTCTGTGTGGAAATTAAGTTTGCTTTCTAAATATAAGCTTTACCGGCTGGTTAGTTCTGCTCTTATTGAAATCTATTGGGTTCTAGATCAACTGTGATTGTGAATAATCAAACGCGCACGGTACTCTGGACTGAATTAAAGTAACGTTCAAGGTTAA
>CM042424.1:8665888-8680888 GCA_023634145.1 Thymallus thymallus
AAGAGAAAGAGAAAGAGAAAGAGAGAGAGAGAGAGAGAGTGATTGTCTCCCTGGGGCTTTTGTGTGAATTACCTTTAAATCCTGCGATTAGGGGGGGCCAAGGAAAAGGAGGAAAATTTGGGGAAGAAAAAATAACAAAAAAAACTCAGTACTTCAGTCTCTGAAGGAGGTTGTAGACCGATGAACAAACACAAAGGGTCGAGAGAGAAGAGAGAGAGAGGGAGAGGAGGGGAGAGGAGAGAAGAGAGGGAGAGGAGGGGAGAGGAGAGAAGAGAGGGAAGGCAGGATTCCGTGGACATACTGTTGGAAGACAGGGGGACACAGAAAAAGGAAGACAGAGAGAGTGTGACACGGAGAGATCACTCTGTGTGCGGTGGAGATAGCTCTGTTTTGGAGGTCGAGGGTCAAGGGTTAGAGAAGTAGTCCATATCTTCACTTCAGCTCGAAGCTCTCCAATTCTTAGTAGTCTACAAAAGGCATTGATGATGATAGTAAACACCATCAGTTTCTTAACAAATAAACGTATAATTACATTGTTTGGACGTTTTAAGGTGCCATTGTTGATTGTCAATTCGGGGAAAGCAAAAAAACAACCAAAAGAAAACACTGACACGTATACAAGAAGCATCGAGGCAAAGCATCCGGGATAGAAAAAAAAAGCCTAGTCAGCTACTTGAGCTTAGATGACGTTATCGCAATGTTATTCTATCGGGCCGCTGGAACGTTTATGGCCTCGCCCGGTGCCCAACGCGTGGGCGTTCGAGAGCAGTGTTTGGTTGGTTATGTGGGCTAAAGACCGCCCCAGTTCAGTTCTGCCGTGCCTGGTAGTTACTGAACATTCTCCCAGGCTCCAGGAGAGGACATGATACTGAATTTCCCCCACAGTACCAAGACATGAAACCATGAGAAACAAATAGTCACAGTAACAACAATAGAAGACTGAATCACTGAGCCATTTAACAAATGAATCCATGAATCAATGAATCAATGAATCAATGAATCAGAATCAGAGATAAAGAAATTACAACACAGATATAAAAAGAGAGATACAAATAGATGAAAAGAGAGAGAGAGAGAGAGAGAGAGAGAGAGAGAGAGAGAGAGAGAGAGAGAGAGAGAGAGAAGAGGGTTACTGGGAAGCTATGGCCGGTCACATGGTACCACAGAGCATGATGGGAGGAAGAGGAGCAGAAGAAAGAGAGAACACAGTACCTTTGACTCTAATATCCGGATTGTGAGCTTGAAAAGAGAACAAAGGAGAGCAAGAAAGAGAGGAGAGAAAGAAAGAAAGAGAGAGAAAGAGAGGAGAGAAAGTGGTTAAGGAGAGGAGAAAAAGCTGGATATTCTCTCAGAGTGTTAGTAGTGTACTTACGAGCACAGGCACCCTTACACACACACACACGTTTTAATGTGTGTGGCGGATATCCCATGTGACACAGAGTGTGTGAGGACATGACCATCCTCACATGTAAACCTCCAGGATATCTCTAAGCGTTGTGACAGGGCGGTGGGAGATGAAATAGACAGAAGATGGCATACTTTATCAGACACTGTACTTATCGAGGGACGTTTAGCTTGTTGTGACGTATCAGCGTAGAGACACCGGTGTTCCCTTGTTCTACATGGTATGTGTGTGTTAATAATGGATGTGGTTGTATGAATGTTGTGTGTGTGTGCTTGGTGTAGCTTCACACTAACATACACACGAATCCCCTTAGATGTTGCTTGGTGTAGCTTCACTCTAACATACACACACTGGCTCAGATGGCAGCTAGATTGTCCATCATCCTCTCCTTTTCCCAGAGTGGAACAGGATCCCTTAATAGAACTAATGGAGCGTCAGGGTTCCTAATGGAACGTCAGGGTTAAGAAAACAGCAGCAATCATCCCTGAACCCTGAGCAAAGGGGCAGCAATTTACCAGCTAATTGCACTAAAGATTTCTCATTTACTTCCATCATATTCCACTCACGTGGGGACAGGGAGGGCCGCGTGTGTGTGAGTCTGTGTGTGTGTGTATGTACAGTATGTATGTATGTATGTATGTATGTATGTATGTATCTGTGTGTGTGTGTGTGTGTGTGTGTGTGTGTGTGTGTGTGTGTGTGTGTGTGTGTGTGTGTGTGTGTGTGTGTGTGTCTGTGTGTGTGTGTGTCTGTGTGTGTGTGTGTGTGTGTGTGGGTAAAGCTGCAGAATTAATCAGCCCCTTATAGACATCAATGCTTCATTATTTGTCGGGCCAATTCTTGGCGGCTGCTGATTAAAGTGACATTAATCTGGAAACAATTATATATCACAACGTCCAGCCCCATTCAATCACCACCCTGAGGTAAAGATGGAGAGATGGAAGGAGGAGAGGGGGATGAGGGGTAGAGAGAGAGGGGGGAGGGAGAGAGAGAGAGAGAGAGAGAGAGAGAGAGAGAGAGAGAGAGAGAGAGAGAGAGAGAGAGAGAGAGAGAGAGAGAGAGAGAGAGAGAGAGAGAGAGAGAGAGAGCGCAGGGGTAGAGGCTACCAGCATCCATCCATTGATTTACATGATCTTAATTAACGTTTACTGCGCTGGGGACCTTTAACAACCACCTCAGCTCCAGGTGAGCCTACTGTTAAACAGAGGGGCATCCTCTTAGACTTTAATCATGCTATAGCCCAAAGTGCTCCAGAACCCATTGAGGACAATGAAAAACCCTTCCTTCCCCCAATCAATCTCCCCAACATTGTTATTACTGAGCTATGAGGCCATGAGCCTCACTCATTCCCTGGTCTATAATAGACGCACACACACACACACACACACACACACACACACACACACACACACACAGTGATGTATGTATAATAACGGTAGGTGTTAGTGACCCAGAGTGTGACATATGGCTACACTGACGGAGCTACCAGTCTATTAAAGTTAAGAGAGAAGCCAGATGGGTGGCAACACAGAACAGCCATTCAGCAGTACTGAGAGGGGGATTTGGGGGTTCCTAGTTCGGGGGTTCCTAAGCAGAGCCTCGAGTGTAGCAGTGTTAATTAACTAGTGGACAACAGTTAAGGAAATCATTTGGCCTTTTGTGAATAAAATGTGACTGTTTCAGCTACACTATAGAGTTTATAAATCGCTGTGTTTTGTGTGGAACCTTTTTCCCCACCAGACAGTCAAGTTTTAAAAGACAAATCACTACAAAGAATGCTGGGAGGGACACTGAGACCAATCATTTTGGTCTCTCATTTCAGTGAAAATATCAATAGTAGACGGTTTGTTTTAGTAGCGATCGAGAGAGGAGTGTATGTTTGTGTGTGTGTGTGTGTGTGTGTGTGTGTGTGTGTGTGTGTGTGTGTGTGTTGCCTAGCGAGCATCAGCCTTGGATGATCATGGAGAACCGTCAGTCGTTACACTGACCTCGAGGCAAGCAGACATCTGGGGAGAAACAGAACCAGACACACAGACTGCAGCTGGTGGGAGAGTGTGTGTGTGTGTGTGTGTGTGTGTGTGTCTGTGTAAGGGAGAGTGTGTGTGTACAGTATGTGTGTGTGGAGGCACGTGTGTTGGTGCTGCTGGGTGAGATATTGCTGGCTCTGCAGTGCTATTCTGGGCGATGGAGGGAGGGAGGTGAGAAGGAAGGGCTGACTGACCACCAGTCTAGCCCCAGGACAGGAAGGGCAGAGGGGTAGAACAGGGAGCCCGGGACGGGGCTCTAGAGCTGGGCTGGTGGAGAAACCTTGGGGTAGTAAGTTCTCAACTAATACACTCAGTCTCTGCCTGTTCACCAGCTGCGTTTCTCAGAACACACACACGCACACACACACACACACACACACGCACCCGCAACAATATTTTAACTGATTCCTTTGAGAGAAGCAGGAAGCTGACCTCGGATAAATAATTGCCCATATGGTAGTGATTGGGGAGTCTGAATGGTGACAAATTTTGATTCATACATTACTTTAAAATCAGTCTCCGTCCCAAATGGCACCCTATTCCCTATATAGTGCACTACTTTTGACCAGGGCCTATAGGAGTGATTTGGGACACGATTTGGGTCTTCAGTGTGACTAAAGGGGACAAACCTAGTGATGAGGTATTCAGAAGCTATAATAATAATAATAATGAAGAAGAAGAAGAAGAAGAAGAAGAAGAACAAGAACAAGAACAAGAACCTTTCTTAACAAAACCACATTTCTGCAGAACGAACGAGGAGCATCGTGCAAGTCCATAAAAATGTACTTTTCTATCCTACGTAAAAGAGTATTTTGGAACGCTGATAAAAAATATCACCTGAGACCTTGGTTATTGGACATGATTGTTATACAAACACAGATGATTCGGTCTATTTACTGTAACTCAAATCCTCAAGGGAAGACATTATTATCGGTTTGTTGCTGCAAAAATTCTTAGCAAACTCTTACATGAACTTGACATCATTTATTTCCAAGGTAGCACAAACGATTTCAGACAATTTAAGTAGTTTTCTTTTAAACAAGGATACTTCCAAGTCTCAGAGACGTCTATTCATTTGCTGCATTTTGCAAGCGGGACCATTAGAGCAAAATCAAGGACACTCTTTGCCACTACCAATCACACACACAAAACAGTAACAATTTACTCAACCTATCATCACTGTCTTTTGTATGGAAAAGCAATACGCAGAGTAGAAATGAGCAGTGGACTACTTCCTTAAAGCCACTCAAAATGGAGATGCACCAAGCCACCTTGTTTCAGATAATGACACAGAGAGAGAGGGTTTGAAATTATTGACACCCTGGATAAAGATGGGCAGTAATGACTGTATAAAATAAATCAGTCATATAGTGAGCTATTTTGTATGCTAAATAAATGGGGGATAATATAATTTTATACTAATACACTTGCTAAGAGAAAAATATTTTGTTTAACAAGTAATATTTTTTTCTCAAAAAGGTAGGGGCCAAAATTATTGACACCCCTAGTACGCAATGACTACATCAAGCTTGTGATTCTACACACTTGTTGGATACATTTGCTGTTTGTTTTGGTTGTGTTTCAGATTATTTCGTACCCAATAGAAATGAATGGTAAATAATGTATTGTGTCATTTTGGAGTCACTTTTATTGTAAATAACAATAGAATGTGTTTCTAAACACTTCTACATTAACGTGGATTCTACCATGAGACATGCAATCGGGAATAATGATGAGTGAGAAAGATACAGAGGGTCAAAGATCATACCCACAAGACATGCTAACCTCTCACTGTTACCAATAACAGGGGAGGTAAACGTCACTACTCTCAATAAGTCTTAATGTTGTTACACGGTAGTTCTACTGCATATATAATAGACTGTCTAACTGGTGTTCTATCGTGTTCTATGTGAGGGTATAGTAAATCAAACCCGTTGACTCAGATCCATTCTTCCATTGAGAAAATAACACTCTTTGTTTCAGTGTTTGAATAGGCGATTGGATAAGAGGGGAGGGGGGGGGTGGGTTGTACTGTGATTGTGTACGAGGCAATGCGGTGAGACTGTCCGGGGTCAGAGCGGGGTCAAACAAACACACATAAGTCTTAGCTGGGTGATTGACAGTTGGAGGCAGCAGTGGCATCTGTCCCACACTAAACATTCTAGAATGTTCAAAATATAGAATGCTCTGCTGTTCTATCGAGTTTATGTCCCTTCCCCCTTGGAGGAAGTCATTCTCCTGCTAACTTCTAACCCCCCAAAAATACCCTTTTATCTTCAGCTGACACAAATGATGCATGGTGGCCCTCACCTCCTCTGACACGCTACTCTGAAACAGGAGAGAACATCTCAAGGACAGAAAGGTGGAACTTTTAAGGACACTGTTCGTTACGTGCAGAGTGATACCATGGATGCATCCCGAATTGCACCCTATTCCCTACATAGTGCACTACTTTTGACCAAAAGTAGTGCACTATGTAGGGAATAGGGTGCCATGTTGGCCAGAGCCCAACACTCTTCCTAACTTACTCACGTCCCAGCCAACCCCTGCAGGGTTTCAGTATCGGACTAGGACTCCTTGTGGATGACTTCAAGGAGCATCCTGCCTTTGTATTTGGTATCTGAAGGCTAAGAAAAAGTGTCTGAAGACTAATAATGAGCCAAAAGGTGGTATTTCCAGGGGAATTAGGCAGCAGCCGGTGCTCCCTCCCCAGGGCTAGCCAGAGTTAATCAGACACACATTATTAACACAATAGAAATGAACTCCATGATGATGAGTAGAGTACAGTGTGTGCGTGTGCGTGTGTGTGTGTGTGTGTGTGTGTGTGTGTGCGTGTGCGTGTGTGTGCGTGTGTGTGTGTGTGTGTGTATGTGTGTGTGTGTGTGTGTGTGTGTGTAGAGAATGTCATGAAACCTGAAAACCCACAGCTGGGCGACACCATGCTAAAGCCTGTCACATGCTTCCCAGTCAAAACAGTTTGCGCATATATTATGACAAAATTACGCGATCTTTTTGTTAGTCTTGGCCTTCGGCAGGGTTTTTTTAAGCAAACATTTTAGCTTGAGAGGCAAGTCGAAGTCTAGGAGCAAACCAAACCTAGTATGCGTGCGCCTTAACGCTAACTTGATCGCTAAATGAGTGTGGGACACAACGCGGAACTCTTAACTCTGGCTAATTAATCTGATTATTCGTTGAATAATGGACCAGATCCTAATAAAGACGGCCAGCCACAATGGGGGGCCCGTTCCTTCTGTCAACGATATCCGCTCCACAATGTTGACTAATTGACTGAAGTGGCACGGCTCCTCAGAACGCACCCCGCTGAGTTTGTGGAACAGAACATGAGTTCAGAGTGCGAGGAGAGAACAAGCATTCGGCTCCGCAACCGATGTAATATCAGGGAACCAGCCGACAAAACAAGATATTTGCTTGATAACAATTAAGGCTGTTTAGTGATGTAGGGTTTGAGAGGGAAACAATTAACCAAGCATGATTTCTCAGTTCTCTTCAGGCTCGTATCTCTGCTTCGTATAGAGGAGGCTTTGGCTTGTTTCAGTGATTGGTGTTTGTTTCACAACCCGGCTTAAAAGCCAAACAGCAACGCGCCAGGCATTTACAACCCTGCTCTGTACCCTCTTGTTAAGATGGAGAGCTTAGAACTGGACACCATCAGTCTATCGTCTCCACACTGCTTTAACTACAGTAAATGTCAGTGTTTTGATAGAGGTTAAAGGTTAGCAGTGGCCCAAGGGGACTCTGCAGGCCTTCTTAACACAGGTAACGGAGTGGAAGGGAGTTAGTCAGGCCCTTGTAAAAAGAAGGATGGAGAGGTTAGAGAGGAAAGAGGAGAGGAGAGTGGGATCAGATGCTACTTCAGCTGGCTGTTATAGACACACAGGTTGGAGCCATATAGACACACAGGTTGGAGCCATATAGACACACAGGTTGGAGCCATATAGACACACAGGTTGGAGCCATATAGACACACAGGTTGGAGCCATATAGACACACAGGTTGGAGCCATATAGACACACAGGTTGGAGCCATATAGACACACAGGTTGGAGCCATATAGACAAACAGGTTGGAGCCATATAGACACACAGGTTGGAGCCATATAGACACACAGGTTGGAGCCATATAGACACACAGGTTGGAGCCATATAGACACACAGGTTGGAGCCATATAGACACACAGGTTGGAGCCATATAGACACACAGGTTGGAGCCATATAGACACACAGGTTGGAGCCATATAGACACACAGGTTGGAGCCATATAGACACACAGGTTGGAGCCATATAGACACACAGGTTGGAGCCATATAGACACACAGGTTGGAGCCATATAGACACACAGGTTGGAGCCATATAGACACACAGGTTGGAGCCATATAGACACACAGGTTGGAGCCATATAGACACACAGGTTGGAGCCATATAGACAAACAGGTTGGAGCCATATAGACACACAGGTTGGAGCCATATAGACACACAGGTTGGAGCCATATAGACACACAGGTTGGAGCCATATAGACACACAGGTTGGAGCCATATAGACACACAGGTTGGAGCCATATAGACACACAGGTTGGAGCCATATAGACACACAGGTTGGAGCCATATAGACACACAGGTTGGAGCCATATAGACACACAGGTTGGAGCCATATAGACACACAGGTTGGAGCCATATAGACACACAGGTTGGAGCCATATAGACACACAGGTTGGAGCCATATAGACACACAGGTTGGAGCCATATAGACACACAGGTTGGAGCCATATAGACACACAGGTTGGAGTCTGTGGTGTGAGAGCTGGGGGAATCATGGATGGACAGACAGCTTCAGAAGTTTCTTTGTAACAATGTCTTTCATTATCGACCCAAATGATGTATTCATGTGTATGAGTACGGCCACTGTAGGCCAGTGTGTTCTTCAGTAGACTTACCGATGTTGCAGCGCTCTCCGGTCCAGCCCTGGTTACACTCACACTTGCCCTCCTTGCAGACTCCGTTCTTGGTGCACATGGGGTGGCAGGCCTTCTGGTCACAGACCGTACCCGTCCAGCCCTCCTCGCAACGACAGCTGCCCCCGAAACACACGCCGTGGGAGCCGCAGTCCACCGCACACACCTCTGTACACACACACACACACACCCACACACACACAAAGAAGGACATGTTAGTGTCAGTGTGTAATGATGAATCGCTAACTAGTTAGCTGTGCGTGCTAGTAGCTTCCATTGTGATGTCACCCGCTTTGAGACCTAGAAGTGGTTGTTGAAACACATTCATTCATAACAAACAAAACAGACACAAAGTTGAATCTATCTCTGTTTCAACTCTAGCCAGGCAGGGTCTCCGTTGGCACAAAATGTTTTGACTATTGGGGTTTTGGGCTGGCAGTTTGGGGGTCGGGTGGATATGGTTGTCAGCCTGGTATTTCTCAAATAACACCTTGCTACCCTGACACGTCTGTCCCCCGTGGCTGACAAGGTGTAACATGAAGAGTCTGGGAGGTTTTGGATGTGCCTGGGTGGGGCACTGTGGTGGGGGTTCATGGTCAGGTGGCGGGTTTGAGGTGTTGGAGATATGGTGTGTGTGTGTGTGGGGGGGGGGGGGGGGGGGGCAGTATGGGCAGAAGTGTGATCATAAGAGTATGGACAGTTCAGGTTATGAGAGTAGACGTGTTGAACTTTACCTCAGACAGGGGCAGAATAGGAAAAGGGTAGAGCATGGGTAGACAAACCAATCAACCACAGATAAATCAATCCTTCTGCAGCGGGGCCCATAGATGGACGCCTGCACACAATCTGGGCTTGTTTGGTACAGACTACCGACTGACGGAATGTTGTCAGTTGAGAGGGAACTGTTTTTGTCTCTGTTCTGTTCTTCAGAGTTTAGATCATTTGGACCAGAAGTGTGCGTTAAAATTCCACCAATCACTTTTAGCTCTGAGCGGAAGTGACCCTTGTTTTTCCTTCTAAGCCTTTTTGATGCAGTTACATGAACAAGACAGGAACACCTTTATTAATATGACCTTGAAATACAAACTGAGAGGAGCGGTGGTTGAATGAATTGTTGTTCGAGAGACACTCAACATTTGACATGACATTTTAGTCATTAAGCAGACGCTCTTATCCAGAGCAACTCACAAAAGTACTGGAATCAAACCCACAGCCCTGGCGTTGCAAGCGCCATGCTCTCCCAACTAAGCCACATTCTAAATGTGTAGTCTTGTGTCTGTCTTGGCAGGTACGTACAGACAGACAGTCAGGATTGCAGACACCAGATGTCTGGCAGGGTGAAGACTATACTCAGACAGACACACCCTGGCTGACTACTGCATACAGTATCTACATATTACTGAAATACTGTCCTATAGAAACACACAACCCGGTAGAACGGCTGGAGGAGACCCGTGTCATAGAGTTCAGAACAGGACAGAACTATCTATCTATCTATCTATCTATCTATCTATCTATCTATCTATCTATCTATCTATCTATCTATCTATCTATCTATCTATCTATCTATCTATCTATCTATCTATCTATCTATCTATCTATCTATCTATCTATCTATCTATCTATCTATCTATCTATCTATCTATCTATCTATCTATCTATCTATCTATCTATCTATCTATCTATCTATCTATCTATCTATCTATCTATCTATAACACAGGTATGTAAGAAACACCATCGAAAGTGTGGACTCTTTGCAGGCAGGGAAAAATAATCAACCATAGGATCGTGGCTAAGAGAGAGCAATTCCGGTTGAAGTCAGTGGCTAGATAGAAGACATCGATTGAGCGGTAGTTCTCTTAGATGATAGAGAGGTAAATCTCGGGAGTCATTCCAGGTAAGACCACAAGACCAACAGACCCCCGACCGCTCAGTCTTTCTCTGTCCCTAAAGTTCCCATCAGCCCCCTGGAGGGGCTTCTCTCAGTGTGGGCCGCCGCTGCCTGTGGCAAGCTGCCATTACCGCTGTGTGTGTGTGTGAGTGTGTGTCAGGAAGTGCCGCTGTTCGTCACTGTCATCGCCGTGTCGCTGGGGCGGTGTGCGTGTGTATGTGCGAGACGTTGCGGCGCTGTTTGAAGCAGGGAGGCGGGAGGGTGGGAGAGAGCGGCCCTGAGGGGTGATCAGGCTGAGGCTCTGGTCACGTCTGTCTGAAGGTCACCGAGGTCTCAGGCGGTCCAGACCAAACCAAACCGTCTCAGACAAAACAAACACAGAAGAGAACAGACGTTTCTGCTAAACACCTCTGTTTCTCTTCTCTTCCTCTGTCTCTCCTCTCTTCTCTTCCTCTGTCTCTCCTCTCTTCCTCTGTTTCTCCTTTATTCCATCTGTCTAAGTAATTATCTCGCTCTTTCACTCTCCTGGGTGATTCCACAACAGGACAGCCAGAAAGTATTTTTGTTATCTCACATAGAAACCTCATTGGAAGGAAAGATGTTTGACATGTTTTTTACATTGTTATCACAAACTGTTTTTTTGAACATCAGCAAACAATAAACAACTTTTGAGATATGAAAAATATAAAAAAATATACATAAATATTGATATTAGAACCTTGACATAGTCCATATGTTAGAGCACACTATTGTCACGGGTTCCCCCGGTACTGTTGCTCATTCAGTGCACCAGTTCTGGAGGTCTACGTCACCGGCCTCTAGGCGTCACTGAACTTTCTCATTACGCACACCTGGTTCCCATTCCCCCCTGATTAGTAATTGTATAATTGTGCCCTTTGTTCACCATTGTTTGTCGTTTATTGTTCCAATGTCCGTTGGTCATGTGAGTACCTGTGCTTTGTTATTTTGGCTTTCGCTGCCACGTGTATTGTGCATATATGATTACAGGTCTCGCCCCGTGTATTTATTACGGGTCTCGCCCCGTGTATTTATTACGGGTCTCGCCCCGTGTATTTATTCGAGGTACTCCTTGCTCTTTTGTTTGCATTTTATATATGTGGTAATTTGGGTAGAAATAAAACCCACCATTACGCATTCCTCCGCTTGACTCCCGATCCTTTTCATACAACGTGACAACTATAAGGAGTCTAATGACACCAAGACGTTGTCTGTATCATGTACGGTTCAAAGGTCATATGGTCTTACAAAAGGCATGTATAGGTCTGAATAGGGCCTAAAATGTCCACTTTCCTCATGATATATATATATATGTATTAAGTGATACAAATGTCAAATATTCTTCCTCCCAATTAAGTTTCTATGAGAATTGCCAGAACAATTTTACATACAAAAATGTTTGGGGGGCTGTCCTGGAGTGGAATCACCCTCCATTCTCTCTCTCTTTCTCTCAGTCTTTCTCTCCATCCCTCCCCCTCTGTTCTCTGGTAATTAGCATTACAGTTAAACCCACAGCCTTCGCTCTCCCTCCCTCCCTCCCTCCCTCCATCCTTCTTTCTCTTTGCTGGCTGAGCCAGTGTGTTAGAGCCAGATAAACACATCTCATCTCTGAAATGAAAAATGGATCAGATCGATGTGCTCTCTCCTCTCTGAGCCCAGTTAATATAAAAATCACACTGTGGCCATCATAACAGCATTAGTCAACAAAGCAGCTGTGAAAAGAGAGAGCTAAAGAATGAAAGAGAGAGATACAGGATATAGATGGAAAGGCCATGGCACGACTGTGTGAGAGAAGCTCTGTGAATGTGAATGACATCTCTACTAGACATCCAGCTATCTCCATGTAGTGAATGAGTAGTAGCTAACAAACGTCGTACTCCTGAGTTATTGAGAGGCTAACATGCTAATGTGTTAATGTACCAAACCTGGTAGTGCTGAGTTAATGAGAGGCTAACATGCTAATGTGTTAATGTACCAAACGTAATACTGCTGAGTTAATGAGAGGCTAACATGCTAATGTGTTAATGTACCAAACGTTGTAATGCTGAGTTAATGAGAGGCTAACATGCTAATGTGTTAACAACGTACCAAACGTAGTACTGCTGAGTTAATGAGAGGCTAGCATATTAATGTGCTAACAACGTATCAAAAATGTTGTACTTCTGAGTGAAGGCTAGCATGCCAACAACGTTCAGACAACGTGCTCGCAACAACAACAACATACCGACGGAGCAGTCGGGGCCGGTCCAGTTGGTGTCGCAGGTGCAGGTGCCGCTTTCGCTCTGGTAGGTACCGTGGCCGGAGCACTGGTCGGGGCACATGGTCTTGAGGATCTCACAGTTGGTGCCCCCCCATCCCGGGCTACAGTGGCACTCCCCGTGGATACACACACCATGGGCCGAACAGCCAGGGTCCAGGCAGTCCACTGGAGGGAGGAGGGGGAGGAGAGAGAGGTTCGTTAGGCTGAATCAAGTCCCAACCAACTGCTGTAACTTTGTATTGTTGCACAGAGCAAATGTAAACATACAGTACACACAAACACTTCTCAAACACTTCTCTGTGTTTGTGTGTGTGTCGGTGTGTGTGTGTATAGTTTCTCTGTGTTTGTGTGTGTCTGTTGTTGCCTGGCGCTGATGCTTGTTGATCTTCAGTTACTTCTCTGCTGTGTTAGTGATGATGGGTCTTAAATCAGTCAATTGACTACTGACTGGGTCACAGACCTCACAATAACATTCACTGCAAACAAATGTTAATGTCGGTTTGTGGTGTGTGTGTGTGTGTGTGTGTGTGTGTGTGTGTGTGTGTGTGTGTGTGTGTGTGTGTGTGTGCAGACAAAATACAGTAGGAGGTCGGCAGAAATCAATTTCATTGTGCAACAATTGAGAGAGACAGTGCTAGCCTTCTGATGGGTTGTTTTGTAGGCTAGTGTAGCAGGTACATGCCAGGATAATTGAACTAATTTTAATATTCTCCATTCTCTGTCAGTGTGTGTGTGTGTGTGTGTGTGTGTGTGTGTGTGTGTGTGTGTGTGTGTGTGTGTGTGTCTGTGTGTGTGTGTGTGTGAGAGAGAGTGAGTCTGTCTCAAGCCACGCATCAATGGGGACGGCAATGTAATTATTTGCTCTGTGAAGTAGAGAGTAGCAATTGTTTCTGGAATATTGAACTATTAGCTGGTGGGTAACGATTATAATGGTGAATGCTGAGCAATCAGACTGACTGGCTGAGAAGGAAGGAAGAGGGGAAGAGGGTGTGTCTTAACACACACACACACACACACATACTCGCACACACGCACACACACACACACACACACCGAGGAGTGGGGGAAAAGGACAGGGCAGATCAAAAGATCCCTCTCTCAGGAAAAACAGTGAGAACCTATGATCTCATGCTAACGGCTTAATAGATCCGGGTAAGATGATCTAACCTATCATGTGACCTGTTTATGCATCACGGCTCTACAGAGTGACAGCAGCCAATACTTCTGATCTGGCCTATCTTGTCTTGGACTGTGATAAACAGTGACAGCAGTCAATACTTCTGAAATACATCCTTCCTTTCTCCCATCTCCCAATCACTGTTGATTATATGATATTCTGTAGGTATGATACAATTGTCCATTATGGGCTTCCATCCAATTTCTACAATAGATGCATATAGGCTCATTTACTCTAAAGCACTTTGCGACAACTGTTGATACAAATACAACTTAGTTGATTGATTGGTTGGACGATTGATTGATTGATCGCTTACCTTCTTCACAGTTATCTCCCTTGTATCCGGTGTTGCAGGCACAGATGCCCATGATACAGATGCCGTGTCCCCCACAGTGGATGTCTATACACTGGTTGCTGGGCACGTCACACTCTGTCCCCTTCCAGCCACTGAAGCACAGGCAGCGACCCCTGGAGTACTGGCCGTTACCGCTGCATAGCACGGGGCACGAAGCTACAAAGAGACACAGAGGGACAAATGGATGTTAGCATACACTGTACAGTACATGTATGTGAATACGCACATGTGTATGTGCATAAATAAAGCATACAGCATATAAATTCACACATGCATGGCAACATAGTCTTATGAGATGTATGTTAAATTTCAAAGTTTTCTTGCAATATTGTATATGAAAGGTTTTTTGTTGGGAGTAAAATTTTACATATCCAGGTTAATAAGAGAGATATATACAGGGGGTCACCATGTTTAATAACAGAGATATATACAGGGGGTCACCAGGTTAATAAGAGAGATATATACAGGGGGTCACCAGGTTAATAAGAGAGATATATACAGGGGGGTCACCAGGTTAATAAGAGAGATATATACAGGGGGTCACCAGGTTAATAAGAGAGATATATACAGGGGTCACCAGGTTAATATGAGAGATATATACAGGGGGTCACCATGTTTAATAAGAGAGATATATACAGGGGGTCACCAGGTTAATAAGATAGATATATACAGGGGGTCACCAGGTTAATAAGAGAGATATATACAGGGGGTCACCAGGTTAATAAGAGAGAGATATACAGGGGGTCACCAGGTTAATATGAGAGAGATATACAGGGGGTCACCAGGTTAATATGAGAGATATATACAGGGGGTCACCAGGTTAATAAGAGAGATATATACAGGGGGGTCACCAGGTTAATATGAGAGATATATACAGGGGGGTCACCAGGTTAATAAG
>CM042424.1:8683388-8718388 GCA_023634145.1 Thymallus thymallus
ATTCCAGTCTGGTTTCCGTAAAAAACATTCCACGGAAACGGCGTTACTTAAAGTTTCTAGTGATATTATGATGTCAGCTGACTCTAAAGAATATTCAGTGTTGGTTTTATTGGACCTCTCATCGGCTTTTGACACTATTGACCATAATATTATGATAAATAGACTTCGTGATCTGGTTGGGATGTCTGGATCAGTTTTAAAATGGTTTTCATCCTACCTGTCTGGTAGAAGTTTTAGTGTTTATGTGAATCAGATCATGTCTGAAACTGCAGAGTTGTCATGTGGGGTACCTCAGGGGTCTGTCTTGGGCCCTATTCTGTTCCTCTTGTACATATTTCCTCTCGGACAGATAATTAGTCAGTTTAGTGACATATCTTACCATCTGTATGCGGATGATATACAACTGTATTGCTCCTTTAAGGAAACTGAGTTCTCTAAACTGTCTTCCCTAATCAACTGTCTGACTAGTATCAAACAGTGGTTATGTGACAACTTTTTGCTTCTGAATTCAGACAAAACAGAAACACTAATTATCGCCCCTGAAAGTAAAATCCCAAAGATAATACAGCATATTGGTGATTTAGGCTCGTCTGTCAAACCGAGTCTTAGGAGCTTAGGTGTTGTTTTTGATTCAGCTATGTCCTTGGAGCTCCACTCTAAACAATTAGTTAGAAACTGTTTCTTCCAACTGAGGAATATCTCAAAATTAAGATCATTTGTGACCAAGGGTGAGTTGGAGATGATCATTCATGCGTTCATCTCCTCTCGTTTAGATTACTGTAACAGTCTTTTTACCTGTTTGAGTAAAAAGGAGCTTTATCACCTCCAGGCTGTTCAGAACTCTGCTGCAAGGCTTTTGACTCACATTAAGAAAAGAGAACACATCACACCTGTTTTAGCAGCATTACACTGGTTACCAGTCCAGTATAGAATCCATTTTAAAATCCTGGTTCTTACCTTCAGAGCCTTGCATGGTCAAGTGCCTACTTACATCACTGACTTGATACAGCTTCACACTCCCACCCGGAGTCTCAGGTCATTAGATCAGAGGCTATTAGTTGTTCCTCGCACTCATTTTAAAACTAGAGGGGACCAATCATTCCAGGCAGTGGCTCCTAAGCTGTGGAATGCTTTGCCTCCCCTTCTGCGTTTTGCGAACTCTGTTGATTCTTTTAAAAAGCAACTGAAGACTTTGCTCTTCAAGCAGGCTTTTAGGTAGTCGAGGGGTTTTTATGGTTGTTTGTTATGTTTTCGATTTTTGTTTGGTGTTCTTGTGTTTCAAGATTTGTTATTGTATTTCATTTTATTGTGAAGCACTTTGTGATTTTTATCTGTGAAATGTGCTATATAAATAAATTTACTTACTTACTTACTTACAGATTAAAAATGATCAGGCCTACTTTACATCTTACTGTACAAAGTATTGTCGAAAAAAAAAGTATAGGTAACTGTTGCTGTTAACATATAATACATATGTTTTATTCTGAACTGGAATAAACTGATTGATCAAATCACACAAGTTTTCAACAAGCATGTCTATTCTGGCCTCAGTTTTTGACAGTGCAACATGGAGGTCATACTTAGCATTGAGTCTGTTTCTGTACTTGTTTTTTAAGTATGCCAGAGTTGAGAACCCTGTCTCGCATAGGTATGTGGTGCCAAACTGGATCAGAACATTCTCAGTCAGGCAGGAGACACTTCCTGCTGTAGACCAGCAACCCACAACTGTGTTTGCCTCAAAAAGCCTCTTGCTTATTACTTGTATTTTAACAGCAACACTTCCAATCTAGACTTGTTTTTAACAATCATTTCTACAGTACGATGTACAGTAGGCCTGATAATTTTTCATCTTCCTCTGTACTGTTACTTAGGGTTGCACTATCAGTAGCTAGCTAGCTAGCTTGTTTGGCTAACATTAGCTATTAGTTGTATACAAGGCCAGGGGATGGTTTGAAAGAGAAACTCACATCTACTACTATGAGAGATAGTACTCCATTATTTCTACTTATCATCTGTTATAAAATGACAACAATGCCTTGCTAGCTGACTTACTTTTCCACTGTCGAAGCACTGTTTGCTAAAGCCTTCTGCCCTGTTCTGAAAGAACTCTATGGGTTTACCGTCATGCTGTGGACGTTTGGTCCGGACGTGCCGTTTTATTCATTTGTTCGTTTTGAGAGACTCGTTAATAAGCACTTCCCCACACAAAACACATTGTGGACGTGCCTCATTATTTCTCAGAGTTTATATGAAACCGAGAGGGAGAAACTCATCGCTGTATTTGCGTTTCATGACGATTGAGCTCAGAACTTGTGGCTAACTTGAGTCCATTTGATGACAGTGGTGAGTGATGGCTTGTGGGAATGACAAGTCAGTGGCTGACGGCGCATCATCTGCTGTGGAGTGATCTTCGAGAAAAGTGCAGAAAAAAGATCCGGTAAACCACGGAGCACGCGGGCATCTCCCTCTCCCACGAAGCACAGCTGCCAAACTGAGCAGAGACCGTTGCCATGCAGAGAGCAAACTGAACAGAGAGCGCAGTTGCCCTTGGCCAAATCAATTCCAGTAATTCCTTAAAAATAATGATACATTTACTCTGGCACGTCGTGACCCACCATTAACAGGTCCACGACCAGCCATACTTTAAGAGAGGCTGAAATGTCCATTCTTATCAGGCCTCCCTCCTCCTCCCTGTCTCTCTCTCTGGATACATGAACCAGGTTAGAAGTGGCGATTAAGGTATTGAAATTATTTCTCGGACGTTGTACCAGGCATGTGATATCATGTTTTATGAAATATTAAGCCAACACGTGGCTGTATTTTATTTTTATCCATGTACTGCCAAACAGGACTTCTCAATATAGCTAAAGGGTCAGGTTAAAGGTTAAGCGCTGGTGTGTGTCTGTGTGCTCTGGTAGAGACTCAAACGTTTTCAGAACAACAGAGAGATGTGGAAATGCAATACGCAAGAGTAGTGACAAAGGATATTAAGTCAGGTCAAACATTTCCCACAACTCCCACACAACCCTCCCACAACCTTCTGCCATCTCTGGTGCTTATTTTAGGGGCATGAAGTTGTCTCATCCCCCCTGTACCACCTTTATAGCGTTCATACAACACTCTCCTGGATGGGCAAACAATCCATTTTGATTTAGCGAGAGAAAGTAGTGTTTTGATTAAGGCAGTCAATGTTCTACCCTGTTCTTTGGCAGGTGGGAAGAGAGAGAGAGAGAGAGAGAGAGAGAGAGAGAGAGAGAGAGAGAGAGAGAGAGAGAGAGAGAGAGAGAGAGAGAGAGAGAGAGAGAGAGAGAGAGAGAGAGAGAGAGAGAGAGAGAGAGAGAGAGAGAGAGAGAGAGAGAGAGAGAGAGAGAGAGAGACAGCCACTTAATGCGAGGCCACACATTACGCAGAGCTGACGCACGCTGTGGACAAACACACACACGTACTGACCTATGACGATGGTGTTGTAGGAGACCTGTTCTGAGTTCTTCCCGTCATTGTAGAAGGCCAGGTGCCAGATGCCAGAGTCCAGGTACTGGATGAAGCCCGCTTTGAGTACGCTCACCGAGCGCGCCCGCCTAGACACGCCCTCCACCTCCACCAGCCCACGCTTCTCCTTAGTGATCAGGCGACTGCCGTCCAGCAGCTCCACAAAGTCATACTGGACAACACACACAGACACACACAGACACACAGATGCACACAGACACACACACACAGACACACATAGACACACCCACAGACACACACACAGACACACACACAGACACCCACAGACACACACAGACACACCCACAGACACACACAGACACACACAGACACACACAGACACAATATGAGATTAAAGGAACATTGAGCAAAGCTTCAGTTTGACTCCATTCTTCTGTTTCTAGTCCTTCAACACTAACGGTTTAACTAACGTTTGACCTCAGATGACTTGCAACGTTTTCCCTTTCATTTGTGGCCATAAACGTTTTATATCTCACATAAACATTGATTCTATTAACATTTCCCCACATCTCTTCCAATGAGTCCTTTGTGTAAAGAATGCTTTTCTCTCCAAAAAGAGAAAAATATGAATTCCTGACACAGACAAACACACCTTCCACATTGTGCATCCACAGAGACCAAACCTGAAAAATGAACAGTTCTTAATTCTCTGTCTGTTCCTCAGACTTCATCCAACACGTCCGTCAATATCCCCTCATTATGTCCTCTCTGACGTCTTAAAGAAACATATTGATTTACCACACAGAGCAAATAATGCTACGGCGTCAGCTAACTCTCTAGCTCCAATCAGGGGTATCGACGTGCAGCGTTGTGAAGACCTTTGTCGCCAATTACCTCTATTAGGCTTTAGCAGCTTCATTTGGAGAGTGTGTGTTTGTGTGTGGGTGTGTGTGTGTGGGTGTGTTTGTGTGTGTGTGTGTGTGTGTGTGTGTGCGTCATTTGGCAGTTGCATGGCTTAATTGAGTGTTTCTGCCATGCCCTTGAGGAATATGTCTGCCATTGTTAAAGATGATATATTGGCTCTGTTTGAAAACTTAACTGGCGTTCAAATCCTTGATGCCTCCCATGCTTGATTCCTCAATGTGTTGCCTCCCTCTCAAAGCTCATTGGAGGGAGATGTCTGTGGAGACTCCAATGAGCTTTGAGATTCCACCCTACCTGTGTGTTTGAGTGTAACAGTCCAATTCCACCTCCAGTTTAATGTGTGTGTGGGGGAGGGGAGGCAGGCCCTTCCTACCTGTGTATGTGAGGGGGGCAGGCCCTTCCTGCCGTAGACCCCCACCAATGCATCTCTCTGAACTGAGATGTTGAACTTGAGGAACTGGGGCTGGTCAATGTAGAGCTGGGAGCGCCAGAAGATCCCTGGTGGGACTTCCTGAACGGCCCTGCGCCCCACGTCCACCTCCCCCGTGTCTATGGTATTGTTCTCCTGGAGGAACACCCCGAGTTTACCTAGATAGAGGGATAGAGAGGGGGAGGGGAGGGAGAAGAGAGATAGGGGGAGGGGAGGGAGAAGGGGAGAGGGAAAGAGATTAGATTAGCATTCTGAATGACGGAAATATGGCTCCAGTTTAGGAAACATGAAAAAATAGTATGTACTTGCAATGATGAAAGTGAATGGAGGAGGGCATCATCACTATGCATTTAAACACAGCCGTTAAGATTGTAAGCGGCGGCGTGCATTCAGCCATCAGATTAAGATAATCTTAACAACCATGCATGATAACTGTTTCCTGAGGCTGCTACAGTAATGTTGTAATGAGGCACTAGGCTGCTACAGTACTGTTGTAATGAGGCACTAGGCTGCTACAGTACTGTTGTAATGAGGCACTAGGCTGCTACAGTACTGTTGTAATGAGGCACTAGGCTGCTACAGTAATGTTGTAATGAGGCACTAGGCTGCTACAGTAATGTTGTAATGAGGCACTAGGCTGCTACAGTAATGTTGTAATGAGGCACTAGGCTGCTACAGTAATGTTGTAATGAGGCACTAGGCTGCTACAGTAATGTTGTAATGAGGCACTAGGCTGCTACAGTAATGTTGTAATGAGGCACTAGGCTGCTACAGTAATGTTGTAATGAGGCACTAGGCTGCTACAGTAATGTTGTAATGAGGCACTAGGCTGCTACAGTAATGTTGTAATGAGGCACTAGGCTGCTACAGTAATGTTGTAATGAGGCACTAGGCTGCTACAGTAATGTTGTAATGAGGCACTAGGCTGCTACAGTACTGTTGTAATGAGGCACTAGGCTGCTACAGTACTGTTGTAATGAGGCACTAGGCTGCTACAGTAATATTGTAATGAGGCAGTATGCTGCTACAGTAATGTTGTAATGAGGCACTAGGCTGCTACAGTAATGTTGTAATGAGGCACTAGGCTGCTACAGTACTGTTGTAATGAGGCACTAGGCTGCTACAGTAATATTGTAATGAGGCAGTATGCTGCTACAGTAATGTTGTAATGAGGCAAAACGCAGCTACAGTACTGTTGTAATGAGGCACTAGGCTGCTACAGTAATGTTGTAATGAGGCAGTATGCTGCTTCTGGTCATTGTAATGAGGCAGTAGGCAGAACAGTAGCCTGGTCTCCAGTCTGTTTGTACTGTGTTATGGCCGTTGTAATGAGGCAGTAGGGCGGCAGGTAGCCTAGCGGTTAGAGCACTGGGCCAGTAACAGAAAGGACGCTGGTTCGAATACCCGAGCCGACAAGGTGAAAAACCTTCCGATGTGTCTTTGAGCAAGGCACTTAACCCTAATTTGCTCAAGGGGCTAACCCTGTATGTAGGCCATCATTGTAAATAAGAATTTGTTCTTAACTGACTTGCCTAGTTAAATAAAGGTTAAATAAAAAAATAAAAAAAGTAGGCAGAACAGTAGCCTGGTCTCAGGTCTGTTTGTACTGTGTTATGGTGGTTGTACTGAAGCAGTAGGCAGAACAGTAGCCTGGTCTCAGGTCTGTGTTATGGTCGTTAACTCCAACTCACGGTCACACACTTTACCAGTCATTTCCAGTAATATTATAACTTATCCCATAAGGATCCGAGGGGACTATTATTTTGGGAGATACATCTCGTCCAGACATTACCCATCACCATACACACAACATCCCTACAAATAGGTAAGCATGAGTTGGACACTATCATCCACACAGGAACAGTGTGTGCTTCTGTGTGTGTGTGAGAAAGAGAGAGGTACAGGTTACCTCAGAAGGGGAAAATGGCGGTCACAGGGGAATCGACTGGTCTGCTACGGTTACTAATGGACAGCAGCTGGTGTTAATAATCCATTAATTAAGTGATTCTGGGGACCTGTGGTGTATGTGTGAGTGGTTCTGGGGACCTGTGGTGTATGTGTGAGTGGTTTAGGGGACCTGTGGTGTATGTGTGAGTGGTTTAGGGGACCTGTGAGGTTGACAACACCACAGAGAGAGAGAGAATGTGTGATGCATATCTCTCTCTCTCTCTCTGTGTGCGTGCGTGCGTGAGAGAGCTAGGTAAAAAAATTACCTCATACTGTAAAACTTCAAATTAAATGTTAAAGTTTTACGGTATGTATGAGATGCTGTAAAGATGAGATGTGTTTGAATAGTAACACAATCAATATCATGCTGTGTACTGAACCGTCCACCAACATGAGAAAAAGATGAGCATCTATTTATCAGTGCACTAAACCACACACACACTTTATTCCACTGTGGCTCAACACTATTGGCAATGTATTGAGTGTTGTCGGGAGTTGGGACTCTATAACAGTAATGCTTATTAACGGCTATTAATTATTGTAACATCCCTGACGTACACTGATCAATACAATGATCAGATTACATACACTGATCAGATTACATACACTGATCAGACTACATACACTGATCAGATTACATACACTGATCAGACTACATACACTGATCAGATTACATACACTGATCAGATTACATACACTGATCAGACTACATACACTGATCAGACTACATACACTGATCAGACTACATACACTGATCAGACTACATACACTGATCAGACTACATACACTGATCAGATTACATACACTGATCAGATTACATACACTGATCAGATTACATACACATAAGGTCTTCCTAAAATGATAAGGCAAACCTTACATTATTCATAGCTCTATAAATGTGTGTGTATATCATGAATGCATAAGATTGTGTGAATGTAATATGAGTTTTTCGTTCTAGTTAGCTACACTGTCTTCTAGCTTTACTACACTGTCTGTCTTCTAGCTTTAATACACTGTCTGTCTTCTAGCTTTACTACACTGTCTGTCTTCTAGCTTTACTACACTGTCTGTCTTCTAGCTTTACTACACTGTCTCCTATCTTTACTACACTGTCTGTCTTCTATCTTTACTACACTGTCTTCTAGCTTTACTACACTGTCTGTCTTCTAGCTTTACTACACTGTCTGTCTTCTAGCTTTACTACACTGTCTTCTAGCTTTACTACACTGTCTTCTAGCTTTACTACACTGTCTGTCTTCTAGCTTTACTACACTGTCTGTCTTCTAGCTTTACACCACTGTCTTCTATCTTTACTACACTGTCTGTCTTCTAGCTTTACTACACTGTCTGTCTTCTAGCTACAATACACTGTCTTCTAGCTTTACTACACTGTGTTCTAGCTTTAATACACTGTCTGTCTTCTAGCTTCAATACACTGTCTTCTAGCTTTACTACACTGTCTGTCTTCTAGCTTCAATACACTGTCTTCTAGCTTTACTACACTGTCTGTCTTCTATCTTTACTACACTGTCTGTCTTCTAGCTTTAATACACTGTCTTCTAGCTTTACTACACTGTCTGTCTTCTAGCTTTACTACACTGTCTTCTAGCTTTACTACACTGTCTTCTAGCTTTATTACACTGTCTGTCTTCTAGTTTTACTACACTGTCTGTCTTCTATCTTTACTACACTGTCTTCTAGCTTTAATACACTGTCTGTCTTCTAGCTTTATTACACTGTCTGTCTTCTAGCTTTACTACACTGTCTTCTAGCTTTACTACACTGTCTGTCTTCTATCTTTACTACACTGTCTTCTAGCTTTACTACACTGTCTGTCTTCTAGCTTTACTACACTGTCTGTCTTCTAGCTTTAATACACTGTCTGTCTTCTAGCTTTACTACACTGTCTGTCTTCTAGCTTCAATACACTGTCTGTCTTCTAGCTTCAATACACTGTCTTCTAGCTTTACTACACTGTGTTCTAGCTTTAATACACTGTCTGCCTTCTAGCTTCAATACACTGTCTTCTAGCTTTACTACACTGTCTGTCTTCTAGCTTCAATACACTGTCTTCTAGCTTTACTACACTGTCTGTCTTCTATCTTTACTACACTGTCTGTCTTCTAGCTTTAATACACTGTCTTCTAGCTTTACTACACTGTCTGTCTTCTAGCTTTACTACACTGTCTGTCTTCTAGCTTTACTACACTGTCTTCTAGCTTTACTACACTGTCTTCTAGCTTTATTACACTGTCTGTCTTCTAGTTTTACTACACTGTCTGTCTTCTATCTTTACTACACTGTCTTCTAGCTTTAATACACTGTCTGTCTTCTAGCTTTATTACACTGTCTGTCTTCTATCTTTACTACACTGTCTTCTAGCTTTAATACACTGTCTGTCTTCTAGCTTTATTACACTGTCTGTCTTCTAGCTTTACTACACTGTCTTCTAGCTTTACTACACTGTCTGTCTTCTATCTTTACTACACTGTCTTCTATCTTTACTACACTGTCTTCTAGCTTTACTACACTGTCTTCTAGTTTTACTACACTGTCTGTCTTCTATCTTTACTACACTGTCTTCTAGCTTTATTACACTGTCTTCTAGCTTTACTACACTGTCTGTCTTCTATCTTTACTACACTGTCTTCTATCTTTACTACACTGTCTTCTAGCTTTACTACACTGTCTTCTAGTTTTACTACACTGTCTGTCTTCTATCTTTACTACACTGTCTTCTAGCTTTATTACACTGTATGTCTTCTAGTTTTACTACACTGTCTGTCTTCTAGCTTTACTACACTGTCTTCTAGCTTTACTACACTGTCTTCTAGCTTTATTACACTGTATGTCTTCTAGTTTTACTACACTGTCTGTCTTCTATCTTTACTACACTGTCTTCTAGCTTTAATACACTGTCTGTCTTCTAGCTTTATTACACTGTCTGTCTTCTAGCTTTACTACACTGTCTTCTAGCTTTACTACACTGTCTTCTAGCTTTATTACACTGTCTGTCTTCTAGCTTTAATACACTGTCTGTCTTCTAGCTTTATTACACTGTCTGTCTTCTAGCTTTACTACACTGTCTGTCTTCTATCTTTACTACACTGTCTGTCTTCTAGCTTTACTACACTGTCTGTCTTCTATCTTTACTACACTGTCTTCTAGCTTTAATACACTGTCTGTCTTCTAGCTTTACTACACTGTCTGTCTTCTAGCTTTATTACACTGTCTTCTAGCTTTACTACACTGTCTTCTAGCTTTATTACACTGTCTGTCTTCTAGCTTTATTACACTGTCTGTCTTCTAGCTTTACTACACTGTCTTCTAGCTTTATTACACTGTCTGTCTTCTAGCTTTAATACACTGTCTGTCTTCTAGCTTTACTACACTGTCTTCTAGCTTTAATACACTGTCTGTCTTCTAGCTTTATTACACTGTCTGTCTTCTAGCTTTACTACACTGTCTTCTAGCTTTATTACACTGTCTGTCTTCTAGCTTTAATACACTGTCTGTCTTCTATCTTTACTACACTGTCTTCTAGCTTTATTACACTGTCTGTCTTCTAGCTTTAATACACTGTCTGTCTTCTATCTTTACTACACTGTCTTCTAGCTTTACTACACTGTCTGTCTTCTATCTTTACTACACTGTCTTCTAGCTTTACTACACTGTCTGTCTTCTATCTTTACTACACTGTCTTCTAGCTTTACTACACTGTCTTCTAGCTTTACTACACTGTCTGTCTTCTAGCTTTACTACACTGTCTGTCTTCTAGCTTTACTACACTGTCTTCTGCACTTTGCCGTGTCACTCCATCTGGACCTGTCAACAAAGCCCTGTCCTCTCGCCCAGTGCATCTCAATCCAACACTTCCAATCATCTGTGAGAGTGAGTGAGTGCCCTAAGGCGATTGCTCTCCTGCTCTTCCTCCCCCTGGGTAGACTCTCTTATAGAGAGAGTGCTTTTAGGTTACCTGCCTATCACAGAGGTGAACAACAACAGCATGCAGTCCAAAGATAGGTACTGGACACACACACACACACACACACACACACACACACACACGTGATGCGCGGGTTGACTCATAACCCACAGTCCCCGCAGTTATACAGATGTAGGATCTAAATAATGTGAATTATTATGTGCATTATAATTCATGGATATTTTTGTAGGGATTGATACATTTTTCGTAAGTGGAAATTACAAAACTTCAGAAGCCTTTTGGCGCAGTGGTCTAAGACACTGCATCTCAGTGCTAGAGGCGTCACTACAGACAACCTGGTTTGAATCCAGGCTGTATCACAACCGGCAGTGATTGGGAGTCCCATAGGGCGGCGCACAATTGGCCCAGCGTCATCCGAGTTTGGCCGGTGTAGGTCGTCATTGTAAATAAGAATTTGTTCTTAACTGCCTAGTTAAATAAAGATGAAATTAAACAAATTAAAAAATAATATAAACCTCAAACACACTTCTCCTGCAACAGGGTGATCAAATTAAGATCCTACACCTGTGATAAAGAGAAAACAATCCATAAATAATCCATAAATGTATGATAATTATTGTGCAATTCATATCTATAGGATACATTGAGGTTTTCTTTCATAATGTTTATCTGACATTAGTGCGTAAGCCTCAGCTTCAGGGCCTAACTGTACGCGTGCCAGATATACGCCAATTGCTAAATGCTTTTGGGAACTTAAAAGTTAACGCTGATCCACGAAGGACAATAAAAGGAACTGTCATGTTCTATATTTGCGGGTCTGGGTCTGGTGCGGGCCTCATTTTCACTAGTCGGGCGGTTCACATCAGTGAACAAAGCCATAGGCTGTCACTGCAGACAGTTGATGGCTCGGCTCATACAGAGAGAGAGAAAGCGAAGGAGAGAGACGAGGCCAACTAGAGACAGGAAGTTGTAGAGAGAGATGAGGCCAAGGTTAGTTTGAAGGAGGAGAGAAAGGGGAGAGATGTTGTATTGATTAGAGGTGATGTGTTGAGTGGCTGCATGGCTGATGTGTTAATTAGTCTGTTATGATGAGGGCTGGAGGAGCTCGTTAGAGTGAGAGTGTTCATTACCTCCTCACGTTCATGTAAACATTATCATGTTAGCATGACCAGTCCTCCTCCCTCCACAGGGACTTTTAGCCTCTCAGTTCACCTCAGTTAGAGATCTGTATGTCTGAATGTTGTCTGAACCATATAAAAAAAAACAAGACAGGGATGGAGTGACGAGGGGAGGTATGTTTGGAGGGACATGGTGAGTGGAAGAGACATGATGGAGAGAGAAAGAGAGAGAGAGAGAGAAAGATAGAAAGAGAGAGAAAGATAGAAAGAGAGAGAGCGAGCGAGAGAGAGAGAGAAAGAGAGAGACAGAGAGAGACAGAGAGTGAGAGAGAGACAGAGAGAGAGAAAGAGAGAGAGAGAGAAAGAGAGAGAGAGAGAAAGAGAGAGAGAGAGAAAGAGATAGACAGAGAGAGAGAGAGAGAGAGAGAGAGAAAGAGAGAGAGAGAGAGAGAGAAAGAGAGAGAGAGAGAGAGAGAGAGAGAGAGAGCTGGCCTGCTCTTGGAACTGAACAAGTACCAACCTAATTGTGTCAGTGAAGGTTAGGAGAGTGACTCTACCCTCCCCTGTACATGGACAGGAGCACACGGGACACCCATCAAATCACTAGCACAAGAAGAAGATCATCTCAGTCTCAAATGGCACCCTTACCCCTATATAGTGCACTACTTTGGACTAAAGACCTATGGGCCCTGGTCAAAAGTAGTGCAGGGTGCCTTTTGGGACGCAGCCTAAGCCTGTCAAACAGTCCTCAGTGTACATGCCACAGTTATGTACACAAGTCCTTTCTATTCTGAAGTACTCTCCAACTCATCTGAATGTGCTGCACTGTAGTACTGCTACTCATTCAATCCTACCTGAAGCTGAACATTGTATGTCCTCAGTGAATGTAGTGTTATACTTAAACACATGAGTGGGAGATGAGACAGTGCTGGGGCTCATGTTAGTCCATTCTCTCCTCAGCTCTCTGCAGTATGATGGCCCAGTGGCATGGATTTATTTAATCTCTACTCGACCCAACTTAAGAAGAAACACTGTGTGATTCTAGATGTATTCTCTCACATGCCCAGTTCCCACTTTGGGTCCCGACCCATAGTTTAAAAAACCCTGCTCTAGTCAGCTCTCTGCTGCCCAGTGTCACGGACTTAGTTTGTGATGTCAGTCCACTTCCAGAAAAAGCCACTCTGTCTCACCTCAGCCTACAGAGACCAACACACAGTCTGTCCTATCTCAAAAGCCTGCAGTACTCTCCTCTCCTCTCCTCTCCTCTCCTCTCCTCTCCTCTCCTCTCCTCTCCTCTCCTCTCCTCTCCTCTCCTCTCCTCTCCTCTCCTCTCCTCTCCTCAGGGGATTCAGAGTGATGGTGGACATGGAAAAGGTGTGTGTGAGTGTGTGTGTGTTACAAAAGTGTGTGTGTGTTGGTGTGAGAAAGGGATCGATAGAGAGAAACATTGGTGCGTACTACAAAGTGTGTGTGTGTGTTTTTAGAGCTGTAGTGTGTGTCCGATGAGGATACAATGTGTGTCTGGAGGTCAGTGGCAAATAAGAGTTGAGCGAGTGACTGCATTATGAAGTGTTCAGTGGGAGTGTGACCCGGCTGGCTGTCTTCACACACACACACACACACACACACACACACACACACACACACACACACACACACACACACACACACACACACACACACACACACCATTTGGCTGGTGGCTGGGCTATGCCTCTGGATAATGGGTCTGGATGTATCATGGCAGTGTGTATGTATGTGCGTGCGTGCGTGTGTGGGTGGGTAGAGTCTTCAAAATACTATCTTTAGACAAAGCAATCTGAGGACATTCACACTTTAAAAGGAAGCTCTTTCTCTAGGAGAAAGCCAAGTACTTCAGTGCAACGTTTAGTGAATAGATCAAAGCGGGCTTGATGTAGATGTGAGAGGTGGTTTATCCCACTGACTATGCATTCTCCTTGGGTTTCTCCATACAGACACAAGCCAACCCACACAGCCACCATATAAACAGCACTCAAAGTAAGAGCTATAGGATGGCTGGTAGCTTATCGGTAAAGAGCGCTAGGCCAGTAACCCAAAGGTCGCTAGTTTGAATCCCCTAGCAGAATCGCTGAAAGATCTGCCAATGTGCTCTTGAGCAAGGCACTTAATCCTAATAGCTCCTGTAAGTTACTCTGGATAAGACTATGTAACTATGTAACATGTAAAATGTAAGAGCTACAGTATAACCTTGTCAGTGTGGTTAAACACCATGTCTATTTCTATATGTGGGCAGATCACTGCTTTCCTAATACTGGGACTTAGCACATCAATACTGGCCCTTTGAAGCCTCTGGCCACTCTACTCACACAGGGCCCAATGGGTCGGGGGGTGGTGTGTGTGTGTGTGTGTGTGTGTGTGTGTGTGTGTGTGTGTGTGTGTGTGTGTGTGTGTGTGTGTGTGTGTGTGTGTGTGTGTGTGTGTGTGTGTGTGTGTGTGTGTGTGTGTGTGTGTGTGTGTGTGTGTGTGTGTGTGTGTGTGTGTGTGTGTGTGTTCTAGCCTCCTTACCGTTATCAGCAGACAGTGCGGTGATGGTGTTGGGTGTGGTGTCTGACTTCCCCTGACCGTTCTCAAATGCGTAGCCCTCGGTCTCCTGCAGCTGCCAGTTCAGACCAAACAGATGCATGGCTACAGTAGGGAGAGAGGGAGAGAAAATCAATGAGTGTCTGAGGGCTTAACAACACACCATAAAGACACCATGAAGACAGTTTACCCAGCAGCGAGTCAGAGATGGGAGGCCTAATAGAACTCTGTCAGATAAAAGACAGGAGAAATATCCCCCCCTATCGATTATGGTTTGGGTTCTAACAAGCTCTCGGATTGGCCGGACCCTTCAGGGTGTGGATATATCTGAACGTGTGTGTGTAGGAGGAGGCGAGTTGGGAGTTCTGTCAAAATAAGAGTCAGTCAAAGCAGGTATTGTTTAAGAAATCCAATATGTTAACCTGGGCCCTGAGAGGAGAGAGAGATGGAGGGAGGCAGGGAGCTGGAGAGACGGAGACATGCAGCTTAGCGCATTAGCATCAAGCCGGGCCTTTGGCTGGATATAATTCAATCCCACACCTTTCTCTCTCCTTTCCTCTCTCTCCCCCCTCCTCTCCATTTATCTCTCTCTGAGGGCTTCTGCGAGAAGCCACACTTACAGATACACAGTTTTCCATTTTTGACACTGTTTCAGTGCCGTCTGGAGCTGTCTGGAGCCGTAATGGCTGCCGAGGGCTTTAGTAGGAGCCAGACATGATGGAGACTTGTGGACTGTGACTCAGGCAGTACTGGAGGGCCAGTAGCCAGTCTGGTGAGAATGACTGTTTAGTACCAACAACACAGGCATCCTTATTACTCACACAGGACACAAACCCACACTGACATGCTTGTGTGTGTGTGTGTGTGTGTGTCCTGTGTGAGTAATAAGGATGCCTGGCTGCACACTCTAGGTCTAATGGGAGGAGTTTAGTTGTGCACACAGCCCCCTGTGGTTTTCTACCTGAACGCACACTCACAACCACCTATAAATCACTATAAAAGCAGGGGATGTTGGTATATTCTGGCGCTGTGTGGTGGGTGTGTGTTCTGTATACGTGTGTGGGAGCTGGATTTAGGATATGTAGACATTGTAGCTGCAGGAAATGGAAGCAAGAGAGAGGAGAGTAAGGGACAGGGAGAGGTCGAACGGCGGAGAGAGAGAGGTAGAGAGAGTGAGGGGAAGAAGAGAGGTAGAGAGGTAGGTAGAGAGTAGAGGGAGAATGTCTAGGGTCAGTTGAGGGAATCCTCGAGCAGCCCAATTAGGGCCCGGAGGCCAGAGCGTTTTCAACCAGAGACCCCTACGGTTCAACCAAGCCTCTTCCCTCTCTCTCTCTCTCATTAAATTAGAGTGTTGTGGTGCTGGGGAGGGCCTCCTGCGGTGGGCAGGACCAGAGGGTCATGGGAGAGAAGTTGGCGGATCGACACCAAACACTGCCAGAGTGGGGCATGCTGGGAGGCTTAAGGCTCCTCAGGACAACCCTCAGATAACCTTTATGCAACCACGAGACAACCATGAAACAGTGTTGAGATATCCATCTCTGAGCTAGGTTGATGGTTCACCATAACAGCATCAAAACCCTTGAGCTTGAATCAACCACCTGTCTCTGGACCTCTGAGAGAGAGAGAGAGAGAGAGAGAGAGAGAGAGAGAGAGAGAGAGAGAGAGAGAGAGAGAGAGAGTGAGAGTGAGAGTGAAAGAGAGAGAGAGAGAGAGAGAGAGAGAGAGAGAGAGAGAGAGAGAGTGAGAGTGAGTGTGAGTGTGAGTGTGAGTGTGAGTGTGAGTGTGAGAGAGAGAGAGAGAGAGAGAGAGAGAGAGAGAGAGAGAGAGAGAGAGAGTGAGAGTGAGAGAGAGAGAGAGAGAGAGAGAGAGAGAGAGAACATTGGAAAGCCAGATGGACAAAGAGAGACAGGTGTGGAGGTCGATGGATATTGGAGCCTTCAGATCATTTCTATTTGTTAAAAGGTCAACCTTTTCAGACTTAGAGGAAATTATGAGGCTGGTAGCAGCACTTTCTTTAGGAAGCCAACCATTAGGCATCCATTTGCACATTAATTCACTTTGCTTTCCAAATGATCATTGTAATACAGAATGCCATTAGTTCACCAATGATAGTTTACATATCTGTACAAAATATGTGCAAAATGGATGCAAATCCACCCCCAGATATACAAATGCACCCCCATATATACAAATCCACCCCCAGATATACAAATGCACCCCCATATATACAAATCCACCCCCAGATATACAAATCCACCCCCAGATATACAAGTCCACCCCCAGATATACAAGTCCACCCCCAGATATACAAATCCACCCCCAGATATACAAGTCCACCCCCAGATATACAAATCCACACCCAGATATACAAGTCCACCCCTATATATACAAGTCCACCCCTAGATATACAAGTCCACCCCCAGATATACAAATCCACACCCAGATATACAAGTCCACCCCCAGATATACAAGTCCACCCCTAGATATACAAGTCCACCCCCAGATATACAAGTCCACCCCCAGATATACAAGTCCACCCCCAGATATACAAATCCACACCCAGATATACAAGTCCACCCCTATATATACAAGTCCACCCCTAGATATACAAGTCCACCCCCAGATATACAAGTCCACCCCCAGATATACAAGTCCACCCCTAGATATACAAGTCATAGTCATAGCAGTTGTAATATCATTATGTATTTCATTATCCATTTAACCAAGGTTTCAGTCTAACGCTTCTAAAGCAGGCAAAATAAGGGATGTCCGTTTTTTCCGGATAATTCCGGATTGATTCCAGGGGGCAGAATTCTATGAATGAGAAATCAGGCGGGATAATTCTTCCCAAAACTCTGGAGAGATGGGAGATTTGTTAACGGTGCGCACGGCTACACCGGTAGAAGAGCTGATTTGGCCGGTTTCCTGGAGAAAGCGTGTGTGTGTGTGTTTTTGGTGTGTGTGTGTGTGTGCGCCGTGTGTGTGTGTGTGTTTGTGTATCTGTTGCAGCAGATGGGTCTACATGGCTCCAGGTGAAGATAGTGAAGAGTGAATGGGACATGAGAGCTGGTGTGTGAGGGAGAGACAGGAGAGAGTTGACACACCAAGCACAGACACACTCAGATATGGTTATCTGTACCTCTCAGTGTGTGTGTGTGTGTGTGTGTGTGTGTGTGTGTGTGTGTGTGTGTGTGTGTGTGTGTGTGTGTGTGTGTGTGTGTGTGAGAGCTGTCTGTGTATACGTGTCAATCACAGTTCCCACAAGGAGAGAGCAGATGCTTTTGACAGACCATGCTTTCTATTTGTGTCTAGGGAGGCCAAATGCATGTGTGTATGAAAGTGTGTGTGTGTACATGTGTGTGTGTGTGTGTGTGTGTGTACATGTGTGTGTACATGTGTGTACATGTGTGTGTACATGTGTGTGTGTGTGTGTGGGGGGGGGTGTGTGTGTGTACATGTGTGTGTGTACATGTGTGTGTGTGTGTGTACATGCGTGTGTGTGTGTGTGTGTGTGTGTGTGTGTGTGTGTGTGTACATGTGTGTGTGTGTGTGTGCGCGCGCGTGTGTGTGTGTGTGTGTGTGTGTACATGTGTGTGTGTGTACATGTGTGTGTGTACATGTGTGTGTGTGTGTGTGTGTGTGTGTGTGTGTGTGTGTATGTAAGCTACTGATGGTCTTCTCTATTTGTTATCAACTGCTGGTCCCTCAGCCATGTTCCTTACACTCTCAAACCACAACAACCACCACGACAACCACCACAACAACCACCACAACAACCACCACAACAACAACCACCATAACAACCATCACGACAACCACCACCACAATAACAACCACCACAACAACCACCACGACAACCACCACGACAACCACCACGACAACCATCACAACAACCACCACAACAACCACCACAATAACAACCACAACAACCACCATAACAACCATCACGACAACCACCACCACAATAACAACCACCACGACAACAACCACCACAATAACAACCACGACAACAACCACCACAATAACAACCACGACAACAACCACCACAATAACAACCACCACCACAACAACCACCACAATAACAACCACCACCACAATAACAACCACCACAACCACCACCACAACAACCACCACAATAACAACCACCACCACGACAACCACCACGACAACCACCACGACAACAACCACGACAACCAGCACAACAACCAGCACAACAACCACCACCACAACAACCACCACCACAACAACCACCACCACAACAACCACCACCACAACAACCACCACCACCACAACAACCACCATGACAACCACCACCACAACCACCACCACAACAACCACCACAATAACAACCATCACAACAACCACCACAACCACCACAACAACCATCACAACCACCACAACAACCATCACAACCACCACAACAACACCACGATAACCATAACAACCACCACAATAACCAAAACAACCACCACAATAACTACAACAACAACCACAACAACCACCATGACAACCATAACAACCACCACAATAACCACAACCACCACGACAACCATAACAACCACCACAATAACCACAACAACCACCAAGACAACCATAACAACCACCACAATAACCACAACAACCACCAAGAAAACCATAACAACCACCACAATAACCACAACCACCACGACAACCACCACAATAACCACAACCACCACGACAACCATAACAACCAAAACACAACCAAACCACAACAACCAAAACACAACCAAACCACAACAACAACAATCATGTCAACTTCTCAGGGCGGTTCAAGACCACTATTCATTTCAGCACCATTCACAAATCATACCCAGCTGTGATTGGTCCATTCTCAGTGTTCTAAGCACACTACCCAGCTGTGATTGGTCCATTCTCAGTGTTCTAAGCACACTACTCAGCTATGATTTGTCCATTCTCAGTGTTCTAAGCACACGACACAGCTGTGATTGGTCCATTCTCAGTGTTCTAAGCACACAACCCAGCTGTGATTGGTCCATTCTCAGTGTTCTAAGCACACTCCTTTTCTCTGTTGTTGTCAGTCCTGATTTTTCTCCACTCTAAAATAACATATCCCCAAAGCAACACATCCCAGTAAAATGTTCTAACACACTCCAATATTTATTTGATAAACAAACATAAACCAATGAACTTTCCTGTTCAGTGAAAAATAATGAACAAATGCGAAACAGAGTAAGAAATAGGCACTCACTCCTCCCATAAAATAATCTAGCATCTAAATGTTACATTTAAAAGTAGGCCATGAAGAAGTCTTGAATTTCTCTCCCATCTCTCAACTACACAACTGATGACATAACCAGTAACAGTGATCTCTTTCCTCCCAGGTCTCTTTGTATGTTCAATGTGTCTGGAAGTGTTCCTCTGTACATGTGAAAAGCAATGCAGTATTTATGGGTGACTGGGGAGGACAAGAGTGTATTCAGAAGGTGGGGGGGAGAGGGAGGGATGACAGAGAGAGAGAGAGCGAGGGAGGGGGAGGGATAAGAGAGAGAGGGAGGGGGGAGGGGGAAGGATGAGAGAGAGAGAGAGAGAGAGAGAGAGATAGAGAGAGAGAGAGAGCGTGAGGGGATAGAGAGAAGGAGGGAGAGGAAAAGTGCTCAGAACCAGACCCTTACTCCCTATTTGGCATCTCCAGTCTGAGGTGTTAACCCCAAACATCCCTTGACCTAGCACTGTATAACAAGGGGATGGGCTTAAGACATGTGACAGTGTGGTGGCCTATCTACCATCTACCATCTACCCTCTCCATCCATCCAAGCGGGTCATCAATAATTAAGAGCAGGTTGGCAGGGATGGGGAGAGAGAGAGAGAGAATGACGTGATAGCACTTTTGCATAAAGATAAGACAAATGTCTGTTTGTGTATTTTTGTGTGAGTGTGTGTGTGTGTGGGGGGGGGGGGGTTGTGTGTGCGTAGGTGTATGTTTGTGTGCATGAGTGTGTGTGTAGGTGTATGTTTGTGTGTGTGTGTATGTTTGTGTGTGTGTCTGCCCTTGGTTGCTGTGTGGACATAGTATAGACTGAGTAGACAGGACATCGGATTACAGAAACCTGCTATTCGCCACTAACACAGCTAGAGAGAGAAATACATGCCTACTGAGTGTCTCACTCACTGTGTCCCAAATGGCACCTATTCCCTACACAGTGCACTACATTGGGCCCTATGAGCCCTGGTCAAAACTAGTGCACTATATAGGCAATAGATGGCATTTGAGAAGCAGCCTCTGTCAGAGTGTGTTGAGTGGTCATTCATGGTGGGTTCTAATATACTGTCTATTGGTCCTTGCATTAAAGATATAAGCATTTGGTGACAGGAAAGTTATAGTCATTTGTGCTGAAGTACCATACAATCATGGTTGGTGTGTGTCTGTGTGTGTTTGTGTGTGTCTGTGTGTGTGTGTGTGTGTGTGTTTGTGTATGTGTGTGTCTGTGTGTGTGTGTGTGTGTGTGTGTGTGTGTGTGTGTGTGTGTGTGTGTGTGTCTGTGTGTGTGTCTGTGTGTGTGTCTGTGTGTGTGTCTGTGTGTGTGTGTGTGTGTGTGTGTCTGTGTGTGTGTGTGTGTGTGTGTGTGTGTGTGTGTGTGTGTGTGTGGTGTGTGTGTTGTGTGTGTGTTTGTGAAAAGTTGAGTCATATTGAAATAAGTTAGTAACATTAAAGATGGGATCTTAAGCACAACTAATTCCTAACATACTGCACAAATTTGAATTGTAATATTATCATACACATGTTTAAAACCGTAACATATCACACAAAATGGACGATT
Organism: Thymallus thymallus; assembly: GCA_023634145.1. Lineage (NCBI taxonomy): Eukaryota > Metazoa > Chordata > Actinopteri > Salmoniformes > Salmonidae > Thymallus > Thymallus thymallus. The sequence continues at coordinate 8,704,566 of CM042424.1, forward strand.
GTACACGGCGTCCACTTTAGGCTAGTGAGCATCACTTTCAAAACTACTGGCTGAAATTATACAAAAGTTAGAGAGAGCATCTTTGTGTGTGTTTGAAAATCTTCCTCACTCCTCCACTAAAAACCCCTCATAATGGCCTTCATCGTCTCATGAATTCTTCATTAAGGGTCTTTCACCTCATAGTAGGACCGACTCCGTATGGGGCGACCACTGAGTAAGCATGTGTGTTTTTCCATCACTACAGAAACAGATAATGAGGTTTGTGGAAAGACAACAGTGTCCTTCTTCACCAAAGCCGGTGCATTCAGATAAAAGGCTACAGAGAAACTCAATCTGAGGGTGGATGGTAATGATTGTCCCCTACAGGGAGCCGTAGTGATTAGCTCTCCATATTTTTCCATAACTTAACTTTGGTTGGCGGGGCGCCCTACTGTGGTTCTGATCGGGACATAAATGTTGGAATGAGTGGCGCTGAGGCGGAGTGTGTATGCACCCAACTGCACGCATGGACACACACACACACACACATACACAGCCCGCTGACACCCCACTGACACAGCAACCATTTCCTGCTGGGTTGGATTCCATCAATAGCTTTCTGGTAGGAAGAGAATATGTTGTTATCGCTACACTGAACAGGTCATTCAGGGTCTTTAATTTCTTATTTTCAAGCCTACTGGGCAGCGTGACATATTATTACTGTTTCTTCCTTGGTGAGGACGGGGTTATGGCAATCACTGGCGCGTCAGAATAGCGGATGTGGAGGCAAAGGGTTTGTATTCTGTGAGTCCTAGTATGTGTGTGTGTGTGTGTATACGCATGTGAAAGAAAGAGAGAGCACTGCATGCACATATGTATACACTAGTGTGTGTGTGTTGGTGTGTGTCCTCCCTCTCCCTGTCTGAGTGACGGACAGGCCCAGAGGCCCATTAGCCTCTGTATTGACAGGTGTGTACTGCTCAAGTGCTGCTTAGTGGATAGCAGACAGGTAACATGGCAGCGTCCATCCAGTCTGTCTCTAAGCCTCACAGCTCTATACTGAACACAGGTGTGAGGGCTTCCTGTTCTGTTCTGGACAGCTGCAGGGCTAGCTCCATCAGTCTGGACTGACCACTACACACGGTCAACTGGGTTTACTGTTCCTACCCACTGTGTTTGTGTGTGTGTGTGTGTCTGCAGGCGAAAGAGAGAGTCCAGTTATCTAACTACTACACAAAAATACAGGTCTATTGTGTGTCTGAATCAACATGATTCATTTCCCTCCATTTCTCTCTCCCTCTCCCACGGCATGCAGTACCAACGCACCAACAGGTCCCTGAACAGATTCTACCCCCAAGCCATAACACTGCTAAATAGTTAGTTAAATAGCTACCAGGACTATCTGCACGGACCCTTCTCGCATTAACTTTTTGACTCATCACATAGGCTGCTGCTACTGTTTATAATCTGTCACTTTATTCCTAGTCATATGTACATGTCTACTTTAATTACCTGGTACCTCTGTACTGGTACACCATGTATAGAGACAAGTTATAGTTATAGTTACTCATTGTGTATTTATTATTACTTTTAATATTATGTTTTTACTTTTCTACTATTTCTCTATTGTCTTTCTCTCTGTATTGTTGAAGGGCCCGTAAGTAAACATTTCACTGTTAGTCTACAGCTGTTGTTTACGAAGCATGGGATAAATAAATTGTGATTTGTCTCTCTCCCTCTGCCTCCCCCTCTCTCTCTACAGCAGAGATACAACAGGGGGCAGAGAGTTCCTTCCTGCTTTAGCTGAATGTAGTGCATGGTGAATATTAATACGATCCGATGTCTTTCTCACGCGCACACACAGACACACAGACACACACACACACACACACACACACACACACACACACACACACACTCTATGAGCAATAGCTGCAGCATTTGCTATCTATCACGGCTAGTCACAACAACTGGATAGAGGCATCGGGGTACTGTGGCGACACACTCCTGTGTGTCAACAATACTCCTCCACACCAGCTGGAAACTGAAACTATTCAGGGTTCATAATCAAAGGCTGAACAATCACTGTGCTTGTTTAAGGCTGAGCGTGTCCAATGTCATTGATAGGAAATGCTATCGCTATCAGATTGGCATTTACAGCGCTGTCGAATGGATGTAAACTAAAGCAAAGCGGAAGAGCCCTGGGGCCTTAGCGATAGACAGCTGTGGTTGGTTACTGCTTTGTCTAAACCTTATAAACCCGTTTCATGTGCTAGATGCTAGATTTGGGGGTGTGTGGTTTTAAAACATTGGAGTTTGTTACCTAACCTTACAGTGTGCAATGGTTACTGAATGGATACCCAGTTTACTTCCACAGCTGATTCAATAGTTACCTACATACTGTATGTTAGATCTTAATTTGACCAGTAATGTCGCAGCAAAATAATCCTGCAGCGACAGGATTTTAACATTTAGTCCATCATTTAGATTGAAAAAGCAATTCTGTTAATATAACTGCGTGTAAGTGTTGGTTTTCAGTGAATTTATGTAAATCATGTAGCTTGTCTGCATTCAGGAAAATTCTCAGTAACAAAAGAGTGACCAAATTAAGATCTTACATCTGTACAGGGTATCCACTACCACTACAGAGTGAGTGTGTGTTTACACAGTAGCAGCTCTACCCTACCTATGCAATAGCAGAGCAGGACAGACAGCAGGACGGACAGTCCCACGGCGCTGAGAGCTGTGCATCTCCACGAGCAGTACTTGGACGACTTCTTGAACTTGAAGGCGGAGCGGGAGAGGGTGTTTCTGGGTAGGGGCCGCGTGGGCTGCGAGTAGACGGAGCCCGTTGCCATGGTGTAGCCTGGCGTTGCTGTGCTGAACAGAGGGGTCGTGCCGGTGCCTGTCTTGAAGAGGAAGTGCCTGGAGAAGAGGAGAGGAGAGAGGGAAGTAAAGAGAGAGGGAGAAGGAGGGTGAGAATGGAACTAGGTTTTAGCCTGATCCCAGATCTGTCTGTGCTGTATAGCCAACTCATATAAAAATGGTCAATAATTTGGCAAGATCACATAAACAGATCTGGGACCAGGTTTCTTAGGTTCCCGTTTAAAACACAACCACAGTAACAGCTACAGTAGCAAATGAACTAGAAAGTTAATTCATAGAAACTAACAACAAACAAACAAACAAACAAACACTTGTGAAGTCTAAAACAGGAAGCAAATGAACACGGAACAGAAAAGCATTCCAGAAATGTTATGCAAAGACATACAAGGACTGCTGTTTTATGTTGTATAAAACATCTCCCTCCTGTAGTATGATCGCCTAAGAGACCAGCTGGCTTGAGGTAATTACCAAGGTCAGCTATTTTAATCAAATTAATTAGTGTGTGTGTTTCTACTAGAGCCAGTGTGTGTGTGTGTCACTGCTCATTGACTGAACCAGGGAGCGAGCCAGAGGACAGAGGGCCTCACTTTACTTTCCAATCAGACCCCGGAGTGTGTGTGAGGGTGCTTTACTGTGTGTGTGGGTGTGTGTGTGTGTGTGTGTGTGTGTGTGTGTGTGTGAGAGAGAGAAAGGGTGCGTGAATGCCCTTGTATGGATGCGTGTGTGTGAGTGTATGCATACTGTACATGCATGTGTGTGTGTGTGTGTCTGGTGTGTGTGTGTTTGTGGTGTGTGCGTGTGTGCTTATGCACTCGCACACACACAAGCACACACCACACACACATGCAGGTAAAGCTGTTTCTCTGATTGTGAAGTAGATCTCAGTACATGCAACATTGAGTTAGAAAGAGCGAGCGAGAGAGAGAGAGAGAGAGAGAAAGAGAGAGAGAGAGAAAGAGAGAGAGAGAAAGAGAGAGAGAGAAAGAGAGAGAAAGAGAGAGAGCGAGAGAGCGAGAGAAAGAGAGAGAGCGAGAGAGAAAGAGAGAGAGAAAGAGAGAGACAGAGAGAGAGAGAGAGGAAGAGAGAGAGAGCGAGAGAGAGAGAGAGAGAGAGAGAGAGAGAGAGAGAGAGAGAGAGAGAGAGAGAGAGAGAGAGAGAGAGAGAGAGAGAGAGAGAGAGAGAGAGAGAGAGAGAGAGAGAGAGAGAGAGAGAGAGAGAGAGAGAGAGAAAAAGGCAGATTTAAGCCGAGGGGCAGGGATAAGTGTCGGAGAAGCAGAAAGAACGGATATTAAAACCAGGGATGTGATTACTTAACACTTTAAAAATCCCTCCGAGATTACTTGTTTGTCTTTAATTTAGTTTGCTACTTCCTCAAGGAAGTATCTCTCCCTCGTTGAAAACAACTAAAACCCAACAAAGTACGGGCCAGAACTAATAAACCCAACCCAGTATGTTTTTCAAATGTAAGCTTCCTCCCTCACCCTTTTTTCACTGGCCAACCATGCCAATGCCCAATTTGGATCAGCCAACAGCAAAGCCAAGGTAAACAATTCTCCGGAAACAGCCTTTGTTTAATAGTGTCTTTTGTCTTGCTTCAGAAAAGCACACTGACAAGAATGAACCATGGAGACATTAAACAACCATGGAGACATCGGACAATGGGACAAACAGAGCTGATTCTAGCTGTGATAACCAGCCAGACAACACTAAGCCTTCTATCCCGTTACATGGTAACATATTGCTGCTGAGACACACTGGGTTTAAAGAAGCATGGGGTAATACTGAGGGAATCTACAGATGAAGTCGGAAGTTTACATACACCTTAGCCAAATACATTTAAACTCAGTTTGTCACAATCCCTGACATTTAATCCTAGTAAAAATTCCCTGTCTCAGGTCAGTTAGGATCACCACTTTATTTTAAGAATGTGAAATGTCAGAATAATAGTAGAGAGAATTATTTATTTCAGCTTTTATTACTTTTATCACATTCCCAGTGGGTCAGAAGTTTACATACACTCAATTAGTATTTGGTAGCATTGCCTTTAAATTCTTTAACTTGGGCCAAACGTTTTGGGTAGCCTTCCACAAGCTTCCCACAATAAGTTGGGTGAATTTTGGCCCATTCCTCCTGACAGAACTGGTGTAACTGAGTCAGGTTTATAGGCCTCCTTGCTCGCAAACGCTTTTTCAGTTCTGCCCACAAATTTGTCTATAGGATTGACGTCAGGGCTTTGTGACGGCCACTCCAATACCTTGACTTTGTTGTCCTTAAACCATTTTGCCACAACTTTGGAAGTATGCTTGGGGTCATTGTCCATTTGGAAGACCCATTTGCAACCAAGCTTTAACTTCCTGACTGATGTCTTGAGATGTTGCTTCGGCTGAGTGGTCCCATGGTGTTTATACTTGCGTACTATAGTTTGTACAGACGTTTGGAAATTGCTCCCAAGGATGAACCAGACTTATGGAGGTCTTGGCTGATTTCTTTTGATTTTCCTATGATGTCGAGCAAAGAGGCACTGAGTTTGAAGGTAAGCCTTGAAATACATCCACAGGTACACCTCCAATTGACTCAAATGATGTAAATTAGCCTATTCAAAGCTTCTAAAGCCATGATATCATTTTCTGGAATTTTCCAAGCTGTTTAAAGGCACAGTCAACTTAGTGTACGTAAACATCTGACCCACTGGAATTGTGGTATAGTCAATTATAAGTGAAATAATCTGTCTGTAAACAATTGTTGGAAGAATTACTTGTGTCATGCACAAAGTAGATGTCCTAACCAACTTGCCAAAACTATAGTTTGTTAACATGAAATCTGTGGAGTGGTTGAAAAACGGGTTTTAATGACTTCAACCTGTGTATGTAAGTGTATGTAAACTTCCGACTTCAACTCTATGTAAGACGGTAGGCCAACGAAGGCAGTAGCTATTCGAAGGCTTGCATCCCAATAGCATTACAATATGACCCTAAGGCACGCTTTCTCTTGTGTGTGCGTGTGTGTGTAATGCTAATCCCTCTGTGTGAGTTGGTATTTGGCTCAGTGTTGCCAGGGGTTACACGGCGGCTGGGGTTTGGCACCATGCGTAGAGGAAGACGACAGGCGGAGGGGATGGACACTCAGAGAGACTGAGAGGGAGGCACGTACCCATCCCCATAGGCGCTCTCATGGCACGCGGGAGGGAACACATCCATCTCTATCAGGTTGTCATGGCCGTTTTCCAGAATGGCTTGCTTTGCTAATTTTCTACATGAGGGAGATGGAGATACCAGAGACATAACACAATTAGAGAAGTGTGTGTGTGTGTGTGTGTGTGTGTGTGTGTGTGTGTGTGTGTGTGTGTGTGTGTGTGTGTGTGTGTGTGTAATCAAAGTGTATTAGTATACAACACAATTAGAGAAAAGGGAACACTTGAGGAGATGAGTGTTATTGCAGACGTTATTAGTTTGGGCAGCCAGACACGTCAACACACACAGAGCGATGAGGAGGAAGATCCCCCTGTGTACCTGTCTGGCAGACAGGTGTCACACAGACACACATGCATGGTCTGGAAGAACACACACACACACGCACAGGCACACACACGCAGTTGCATAAGGACACACACTCAAATTAGGTCCCAAAAGCGCACACACAGCCACCTGAGTATGCACCCAGGCACACACACACAGCCACACCTACACACACACATGCACATTCAATATAGAAGCCGAACCCCTCGATCCAGAGAAGTGACACATTCTAATTTAATTTCTATCTCGTTGTGTATTTTCCATTTTCACTTCTCTTTCACCTCCTCCCTCCATTTCCACAGCAGAGGAGAGGAGGATAGATAAACGTGTGATGATGAAAAGAGACAGTGGCTGTGCGATCTGAGATGGAGGGCCTCGGAGGGAGGAGAGAAGAGGGGAGGAGTCTTTTATTCCCTCCGTAGAGCAGGCTGTTTAAGGCGATGCCGGCAGAGTCAATGTGTTAAATTGAGCTCTGGATAACCCTGTTATATAAAGCTGCTATAGGCTCCAGTCTTACATACTTCTCTCTCTCTCTCTGTACTAGTGGTGCGAACAGCCAATAAAATATATTGGAGCAAAACCAGAATAATAGTCTTTTACATGTTATTAGAGGGATGTCTATATTTTTTGTGTTTTATTTGTATGACCTTTTTTTATGAGTTATACTATTTGATATTGATTACTGCACTGTTGGGTAGGGCTTGCAAGTTAAACATTTCACTGTACTTGTGCATGTGACAAATACAACTTGAAATTCTTTCTTCCTCTCTACCTCACTCTCTCTGGTGAATTGTCTAGTTATAAGTCTTGACCACACGTACCCTGACCTTAGTGACCTGTGCGTCATGGCAACTTAGCCCTCCAGCTCTGACTGACCCTACTGACCTTGCCAAATGGAGATATATAACGTCTCTCTCCACTCCCATCTCACCACTCCAATGGCACCACTGAGGAAGTGTGTGTTGAAAAGACGGCGTGTAAGTGATTCAAAAATGTATCTATCTGTCTTTAACTTTTTTTTTTACATTTCCTTGTATTGTTACTTTTTGAAATGTAGATGCCTTAAATGCACTTTAAATAAAGTTTTATTTCATTTGCACTAAAGTACGGAGTCCTACAGGTATAACATGTTAGTCTAAAACGGTATAGTCAGTGAGCTCATTTGTTTGGCTGTTGGTATTCCTCACCATAGTATTTAACCTTTTTATAGCGTTCACACTTTGTGTTAGCATACTGCAAAGCATTTATCTCTGTTTGCGTGTTTACCACCCATTCATCTTCTTAGACTCGATTTACTTTACCCAGACATACCACTACATTGGATATGCGATGGGTATTATTTATGACCTTATCAAATTGCCAGGTGTCTGGGTTGCATGGTTTATGTGCAACACATTCAATGATATCTTTCATATTTCATTTTGTGGAAAAGTGAGAGAGAGAGGTGGAGAGGTATTTAGAAAAAAAGTTATACATCAAATTGAAAATCGAACACGTTTGTTTAAAAGACAATGTAAGCGTTCTTATCAATCGCCTTATTAAAATGACAATTAATTCTAATGAAAACAGATTGAGTTTATGGGAAGAAATTGTGATACTTTTTAATTGAATTTAGCTACCTTTTCCAGTTCAAAAGGCTCCTTTCAACCAAAACATTATCTTTGTTCACTCGCATCAGTGAAAAGATAGATAGAGACGAAGTCTACATGGAAACGTGGCGGCATTTAAAAACGTTTTGAAACTATAATTAAATATTCTGATTAAAAAACCTGACAATGATAATAAAATCTTGACGAAGTTCAATGACTTCTTCCATGAGTACTGAAATCAAACGGCAACTGAGTATAGATATAATTCCTCTATACATTCGATAGCATCTCTGTGCGCGATACCCACACTACGGGGCCAAAAGGGTTTCTCAGTGCAACCGGTTTCCTTTGGCATAAGGGAATTGTAGAGCGACTGCGAGAGCAAAGGCACGCATGTGGCGGGGGCCACCATTGTTAATTGACTGAAGGTGGTGTGAGCTGAGCAGCATTACTATGCTAATCCCCCCATATCTCCTTTCACATCTCCAGAGCTCTCCAACAATGGGCTGAGGAGAGAGACGCTAACATTAGCATGTGGCCAAAGAGACGATAATATTAGCGTTAGCATGTTGACATACAGTATATAAGCTATATAAGCGTTAGCTTTATGGCCTCATGCTAATACTATACTGTTTGTTAGTATTAGCATGAGGCCATAAAAAAGCTATATTAGCATTAAGGTCCTAAACACGCTAATGTAAGTGTTAGCATTAGGACATATAGATGCTATGTTAACATTAGCATCAGGATAGAAAAGCAATATTACCATTAGCGTGAGGCTATAGAAAATACATTTTAGCATTAGTGTGCAGACATACTGAACAATAGCTAAAACTAGCAGGTTAGCTACATCAACCCATCCTATAGTTTTTTCCCCCAGAGCATATACATTACATTGAAGGGAAGTTAGTGCAACATGGCAGGCTCAGAGAAAAGAACATGAGGCTGAGCTACTTGGAGAATCTTTGTGAAAAGAAAGGGGAGGGGGGAATCATAGTTGTCGTGAAATGTAGGTGTTGAGTTGCAGACTGGGCTAATGAAACCTGATCCAGGGAAGGAGAAAGGGATGGAGCGGCAAAGAAGTGTGTGTGTGTGTGTGTGTGTGTGTTTGTCTATGAGATGTGTGTGTGTATGCATGTGTGCTTGTGTCTCTGGTGTGTGTGAGACAGGCGTGAGAGGTTGTCCAGTGACACAACAGGTGAGAATGACAATGAGTCACGGATTGAGTGATGGGGGATTATCACCTCGAAAAAAGACCATTCACACTCCTCCCTCTGTAATCCTCCCATCTCCAATCTAACCCACGCACCCATTTATCTCTGCTCCATACCTCTCTCTCTCTCTGCTCCATACCTCTCTCTCTCTCTCTCTCTCTCTCTCTCTCTCTCTCTCTCTCTCTCTCTCTCTCTCTCTCTCTCTCTCTCTCTCTCTCTCTCTCTCTCTCTCTCTCTCTCTCTCTCTCTCTCTCTCTCTCTCTCTCTCTCTCTCTCTCTCTCTCTCTCTCTCTCTCTCTCCTTCATCTTCCTCTCCACCCCTCCTTGTCCTCCACTCAGACCTCTGACATGCTATACCCATCCTTCTCTTATCCCTCTCTCATTCCCAAAACAGCTCTCAAACACCTGGCCCTCCCCCTCTATCCATCCACTTTTTGACTAATTTAAAACTCAAAATCTCTCCACTCTCATTATGTCCCACTCCAAAATCGTCACTTCACATTTTCATTATCCTGACATAAGTACTATCAATCCACAAAAAAGTACTATGCAATCCACAAAGAAATACAGAAATATGAAATGAAAGCTAAAAGGTATTAATTCGATGTAGGGCACAGACATTGAAGGAGGGCACAGACATTGAAGCCTTTGAAAAAGTACCAGAGACAGATGAAAGAAAGAAAGATAGAAAGAAAGAAAGAAAGAAAGAAAGAAAGAAAGAAAGAAAGAAAGAAAGAAAGAAAGAAAGAAAGGAAAAGTGAGAGAAAAAAATAACTTATCATCAGCTCCTTCCTATAGGTGTATGGCTGAATGTTAATGTCCATAATTGTCATTCATGGGATGGTGATGCTATAGCTTATGGCTCACAATGTTACCGGGGGCAACATTGATTCAATCTCGCATGCTGTAAATATTTGTACAAACATTATTAGCTAGTCGGCTCACGAACTGGACTGGAGAACATAGCCTCCCTTGTGTTTCTATAGGTAGTCCGGGGCTGGGAGGTCGGGGACTGTGTGTGTGGGTTAGCTAAAGGCATACCACAGTTGGTGTGTGTTTAGTCTGAAGAGATTAACCTCAGTGTACATACGATACGGCGGCTGTCTGTCTGTCTGTCTGTCTGTCTCTCTATGTGCGTGTGTGTGTGTATGATTGTGTCTGTGTGTGTGCGTCTCTCTCTCTTTATGAGCTAAGGAGGAATGCGGTGCGAAGAATTCAAGTAAGAGATACTTTCAATAAACGAGAGACTTTGAGAAAGCAGTTGATCGAGCCAATAAAATGGTGTCTAACTTCCTCATTTTCTCTATATGATAATGGAACAACGTGTCTGTGATGAAAAGCATGTCTCTCTGTGTTTAATCAAATAACCCGTGTGGCTGTGAAGTGAGAGATACAGTGTTGTGTGTAGTTAGATGTATGCATTTCTGTAATACGGTACACATCATTTATAGAAAACATTATAGTATTATCATTATTAATGTCATTTTGTATGATTTCAAATAGCAGTAAAATATTCACATTATTCATATTTGGGCTCCCAAGTGGCGCAGTGGTCTAGGACACTGCATCTCAGTGCTAGAGAGTATCTATCTATCTATCTATCTATCTATCTATCTATCTATCTATCTATCTATCTATCTATCTATCTATCTATCTATCTATCTATCTATCTATCTATCTATCTATCTATCTATCTATCTATCTATCTATCTATCTATCTATCTATCTATCTATCTATCTATCTATCTATCTATCTATCTATCTATCTATCTATCTATCTATCTATCTATCTATCTAGAGGCGTCACTACAGACAACCTGGTTTGAATCCAGGCTGTATCACAACTTGCCGTGATTGGGAGTCCCATAGGGCGGCCCCACAATTGGCCCAGCTTCGTCCGAGTTTGGCCGGTGTAGGCCGTCACTGTAAATAATAATTTGTTCTTAACTGACTTGCCTAGTTAAATAAAGGTTCAATTGAAACATATATATTGCTGAATTAAAACCATGTTGCTGTTAAACTTTTGAATAATGAGAGCTGTAAATTAAATCCAGTATATTGTCATCAATGAGAGCTGTTAATTAAATCCAGTATATTGTCATCAATGAGAGCTGTTAATTAAATCCAGTATATTGTCATCAATGAGAGCTGTTAATTACTGTTCGAGTTTGTTGCCTTTCTGCAGGGAACGTTTATAAAGCATTAGGTTTATGGCAAAGGTTTTAATCACAGTCTATTCTGGTAGGCTGAGAACAAGGAGACATTTAAGTGACACACACACACAAATTAGTTTCCTAAATCAGGGTTGTCGATCGCACCTTACTTGGCATTGTCTCCTTGTTCTCAGAGGCTATGTTTAGAGTTGTTAAAAGTTGTGTGGTTGGGATTCACAGATGTGGAAACGTGTGATGTGTGTGTGTCGGGGTATATAAGAATCAATAATTACGTTATTATTCACTGACAAAGCTGAGAGCACCCTATGTATAGAGAGTTATTCATCTGCAGACGTGAAAGAGAGAGAGAGAGGTCTTTGAATGCATCAAGCACCATGTACTTCATAAGACACACTCTTAGAACCTCTCATAGAGAACTGAAGCTTTCTTCACTAACTATCGCCGTCAATTAAACCAGACTCTATACAAGATCTCAACAGGAGGAGCAATAGATGAAGTAGCAAAGGTGATGGAACACTAGAACACTCAACAGGGCTTTAGATGTAATTGGTAAAAGGAGCTAGCTAGCGTTAGCTATAGTGTCTCCACAACAGGGCTTTTCTATGTTATCGTCATGGTGAAAGGAGCTAGCTAGCGTTAGCGTTAGTCTCCAGGGGATTTTCTTAAATTAATATGTGACAATGGAGTAATCAGAGGAGTAGTGGGCTTGTTGAGTTAAACGTTTATGATGGAGACCGTTGTCTAAGTGGGCAGTGGTGAGAGGGCGTGTGCGTCATGAGTGTAATTGTCATTATTTTAATGTACCCTATATTTACTTTTCTAAGTATCTGGCTATATTTTTGGACTATTGCTTCGTTGCAGCAAGTTGATTAATACTCGAGATAGCATCTGAAGCTTAAAGAAAATTGGCTTCCCTTGTACATTTCAAAGACAACACTGTAATTATTTCCCTTAAAGATGCAGTTGTTTTTAAACTATGCTTATTATCTGTTTTTTTATGTGATCCTGTCAACTATGGAAACATTTCGGTTTTTATATATACAGTCGTGGCCCAAAGTTTTGAGAATGACACAAGTATTGGTCTCCACAAAGTTTGCTGCCTCAGTGTTGATGATGGCAATTTGCATATACTCCAGAATGTCATGAAGAGTGATCAGATGAATTGCAATTAATTGCAAAGTCCCTCTTTGCCATGAAAATGAACTTAATCCCCCAAAAACATTTCCACTGCATTTCAGCCCTGCCTGAAATCATTGTTCTTCCTCTGTCAACTGTGGTTACCTGCAAGGAAACACGTGCCGTCATCATTGCTTTGCACAAAAAGGGAAGGATATTGCTGCTGGTAAAATTGCACCTAAATCAACCATTTATCGGATAATCAAGAACTTCAAAGAGAGAGGTTCAATTGTTGTGAAGAAGGCGTCAGGGCGCCCAAGAAAGTCCAGCAAGTGCCAGAACCGTCTCCTAAAGTTGATTCAGCTGCGGGATAGGGGGACCACCAGTGCAGAGCTTGGCAGCAGGCAGGTGTGAGTGCATCTGCATGCACAGTGAGGCGAAGACTTTTGGAGGATGGCCTGGTGTTTAGAAAGGCAGCAAAGAAACCACTTCTCTCCAGGAAAAACATCAGGGACAGACTGATATTCTGCAAATGGTACAGGGATTGGACTGCTGAGGACTGGGGTAGAGTCATTTTCTCTGATGAATCCCCTTTCCGATTGTTTGGGCCTTCCAGAAAACACCTTGTCCGGAGAAGACAAGGTGAGCGCTACCATCAGTCCTGTGTCATGCCAACAGTAAAGCATCCTCAGACCATTCATGTGTGGGGTTGCTTCTCAGCCAAGGGAGTGGGCTCACTCACAATTTTGCCTAAGAACACAGCCATGAATAAAGAATGGTACCAACACATCCTCTGAGAGCAACTTCTCCCAACCATCCAAGAACAGTTTGGTGACGACCAATGCCTTTTCCAGCATGATGGAGCACCTTGCCATAAGGCAAAAGTGATAACTAAGTGGCTCGGGGAACAAAACATCAACATTTTGGGTCCATGGCCAGGAATCTCCCCAGACCTTAATCCCATTGAGAATTTGTGATCGATCCTCAAGAGGCGGGTGGACAAACAAAAACCCACAACTTCTGACAAACTCCAAGCATTGATTATGCAATAATGGCCTGCCATCAGTCAGGATGTGGCAAAGAAGTTAATTGACAGCATGCCAGGGCGGATTGCAGAGGTGTTGAAAAAGAAGGGTCAACACTGAAAATATTGACTCTTTGCATAAACTGAATGTCATTGTCAATGAAAGCCTTTGACACTTATGGAATACTTGTAATTATACTTCAGTGTACCATAGTAACTACTGACATAAAGATCTAAGAACACTGAAGCAGCAAACTTTGTGGAGACCAATACTTCTCAAAACTTTTGGCCACGAATGTAGGATCTTTACTTTGTTGCCAGGCCGA
>CM042424.1:8720888-8750906 GCA_023634145.1 Thymallus thymallus
ACAATAACACGTGGGAGGAAAGCCTTTGTGACCGGCGGTGTGTGCTCTCACTCTCTCTCTCTCTGTGTGTGAGTGTGAGTGTGTGTGTGTGTGTATGTGAGAGTGTGTGTGTGTGAGTGAGTGTGTGTGTGTGTGTGTGTGTGTGTGTGTGTGAGTGTGTGTATGTGAGAGTGTGTGCTCTCTGTATGATCCTAGTTAGAGCGGAGGAGGGTTACACTAAAGAAATACACTTACTGTACTCTCTGATCTTGGATTGCTTGGTGAGTTTCAGTGTGTTGCTACATCAGTATTGTAAATGTTAGGGTTGCCAGGTTGGCTCTGAGTTTTATTTGCAAGGTCATCAATGAGTATAGTTACTGGGTTGGCTGAGGCAAGGGTTGCTAAATTGGCATAATGGTTGGATGCTAGTTTGCCCACTTTAGATAGATAGATAGGTACTTTATTTATCCCAGGGGTGAAATTTCTTTGTCAAGCAGCTACGAAAAAAAACACAGGGCAGGTGCAAAATGCCCCAACGAAAATACACAAAAGACAGATACACGATACATGATACATAGAGTGGCAGTATGAACGAGTTTTGACTTGCCGGTTTAGTGAAAGCATGGTTCCCAAGGTTGACTACCTTGCCAGATTAGATGTTTGGGTTGCCAGGTATTCTAAGATTATGTTAATCTATCCTGTTTTGACTTGAGATCTGTGTCTACTAGGGTTGCCATATTGGAGAGGTTTGGGTTGCCAGATTATGTTAATATATCCAGAATTTATTTAGAGCGAGCTGTATCTACTAGGGTTGCCAGTTCTGGCCTTTTCGAGAAAGAACAATTATATGTTGAAAAAAATAATAATCCTAAAATCACCAGGAATTCTGCAAAATATTTTTAATTTAGTATTCCCACAAAATAAAAAACGAGATATGTGATCATGTCTCAACTTTATCAAGGTATGAAATTATCGTTATTCTTAAATACAATCTACTTTGGGGCTTTAGTTGAAGTGTACAAATGATTATAATTATGTTACAGCCCCCCGACCATTGGCTCCGACAAACATTGGCCCGTGGCTGAATCGAGTTGCCTACCACTGGTTCTGGATGCCAGGTATGCTAATATTATAATCCATAATGCCTTGATTTAGAGCAAACTGTTGATTGAAGATTTAGGTTGCCAGGTTTGCTTAATGTTTAATTCAGTTGCCAGGTATTTATTTTATGTATTCAAATCTTACCTGCTCTCCAGTGGCACATTGCTGCCCAGGACCCAGCTGTCCTGCAGCGGCACGGACTCGGGTGTGGTTTGCAGCTCGGCGGGGAGGGCGGCCGGTGGGGCCGGGCTGGGGTTACGGTTGCGGCTGCTCAGGGAGTTGTGGTTGAGCGCGGTGATCGACGGCTGCTGCTTGTGGGGAGGCGGGGCTGGTGGCAGCGTGGACTGGCCCTGCTGGTGGTGATTAGACGGTTGCTCTGTAAAGGAGAGGACATAAGAGATGGGGAGGGGTTAGTGATTTGGGGTTTGAGAAATAACACTGTTAGTTACAGGTTTGAGCAAACGAAGATGAGAAAAAGATAACAGCCCCACACAAGAAACGTTCAACAACAGAAAGTTGTGTTCAGTAAACTGTACTGATGCTCTCTGTGCCTCTGGAGGCTCTCTCTCGCTCTCTCTCTGCCATATGCTACCATCCTGGGTAATTAATCGTCCCACTTAAGTAAACCTATCTGGATGAGTGCAGGCATCATTACAACACAACATCTGGCTGCTATTACAACACTACAATGATGGACTTAACTATTGAACACTCCTGCCACACACATCCACACACACCCACACACACACGCACACACGCACACACGCACACACGCACACACACACACGCACGCACACACCTTCTCCCCTCCTTCTCCTCCCTCAGTACTTCTCTGATTACCTCAGAGCCTGAAAGATGGCCGTTCTAATACCAACAACGTCTCAGAGATGATGATTACAGGCAGTTATGCACGAGGGGGGAAAAAAAACTTGGGAAGAAAAAGGACGAAACCAGTCAGAGAGCTACAGGTCACAATGAACGTCGTTACAGGCTAGACTGCTTCTGATCTGCCCATAGGCTTACAGTCTGTGACGACTAGCGTAAAGAGCAGTGTGCAAACAACAAGATGGAGGGAGGAGAGGATATTTCAGCATTCTTATTCTCCTAGAGTGGCGTGGAAATGAAAGCGGGATGAAAAGAGGAGAAGAGGAGGAGGGGAGATTCCAGCTATTGTTCCAGATATTCATCCTAGCTAGCCGTAGAGATCATCAGCGAGAGATCAACAGGAGAATGTTTCATTATGGTTCTTAAATGAACGTTTCATATGTGATTATGAGGCTGCTAGAACTAATGACCTTCACAGCCCTGCAGTCTAGCGCGCTCTGCAGGGCTCTGGAGGCTCTTTTACAAAAGCTACAGCAATTACCTCCTAACACACATTGCTGTCACACACACACACACACTCATAAATAACCAACTCAAACAGTCATTATTATTCAAACTCCCACACAGATATTCACTGCAGACACACACAGGGAGTAAGGAAAAATAGCAGAGATAGTGTTTTAATTCTGGGGTGTTGGGTTCCCAAGTGCCTCTGCATCTGGTAGATAAGCCCTGAGAGGATTGGCACACTGTCTCTCTGTCTCGGCCTCTCTCTCTGTCTCTCTCTCGGTCTCGGCCTCTCTCTCTGTCTCTCTCGGTCTCGGCCTCTCTCTCTCTCGGTCTCGGTCTCTCTCTCTCGGTCTCGGCCTCTCTCTCTGTCTCTCTCGGTCTCGGTCTCTCTCTCTCTCCATGTACATATCTACCTCAAATACCTTATTATTATCTATCCTAATGCCTAGTCACTTTACCCTGCCTCCATGTAAATATCTACCTCAAATACCTTATTATTATCTATCCTGATGCCTAGTCACTTTACCCTGCCTCCATGTACATATCTACCTCAAATACCTTATTATTATCTATCCTGATGCGTAGTCACTTTACCCTGCCTCCATGTACATATCTACCTCAAATACCTCCTACCACTGCACGTTGATCTGGTCCTTGTACTTCCTGTATATAACTCCACATTGATCTGGTCCTTGTACTTACTGTATATAACTCAACATTGATCTGGTACTGGTACTTCCTGTATATAACTCCACGTTGATCTGGTACTGGTACTTCCTGTATATAACTCCATGTTGATCTGGTACTGGTACTTCCTGTATATAACTCCATGTTGATCTGGTACTGGTACTTCCTGTATATAACTTCACGTTGATCTGGTACTGGTACTTCCTGTATATAACTCCATGTTGATCTGGTACTGGTACTTCCTGTTTTTAACTTCACGTTGATCTGGTACTGGTACTTCCTGTATATAACCACATTGATCTGGTACTGGTACTTCCTGTATATAACCACATTGATCTGGTACTGGTACTTCCTGACGTATGCGCATCCACACACACATCACCAGGGTCGAGGGGACATCAGCAGCGACCGTTGACAGTGATCGTCCCTGACATGTGCGCAAACAACCCCCTCTCCCGCTATACCTCCAACCAGCCCTCCAGCCACACCACCAAGCTGAGTGTTTGTAGCCCACCCGTGATGCCTGTCGTTGGGGGAGCGGTGGCATGTCATCTGGGCCCTGGTAGTGTCCTTGGCAGCGCAGAGTCAACAGTCAGTGGCATTTTGACACGGTAGCTGTTTCTCTAGGGGCTACCAGGCGTCATGTGGAGTAGGATGACAACAATGCCAATAGACACTGGTCTGAGGTCAGTTTGGGGTTTGATCCGAGACCTATCTCTATGTGCAACAGAATGAAGGTGAGAGAGAATGATGTGGAGGAAAGTGAGAGAGAGGGGAGGATGAAGGAAAGGGGGAGAAATGAAGGAGGGAAGAGGCAGCGGTAACGAGCGAGAGAAGGGGAGGATGAAGTGAAGGAGGAGAGAAAAGTGAGTGAGGGGATGATACAATGATGTGGGGAGAGATAGGGGAGGCCCTTAAGGACTCTCCCCCGGGTGAGGAGGAGGCTGGGTGAGTGTGAGGTTGTTTGATCGTCCGTGAGCTGACGGGATGGCTGGCTTCACATCTGGCCCTGGACACGCCACCCCGCCTCCCCCCCAAAGCAAAAAAACATACAAAGACAGAGGGGGATTCATGATATAATATGAAGATAAAAACACTGAAGTCAGAGGGGGAATCATGATATAATATGGAGATAAAAACACTGAAGACAGAGGGGGAATCATGATATAATATGGAGATAAAAACACTGAAGACAAAAGAAAAGCAAAGAAATCACGTGGTGGACGCTATGCAATGTGCTATCAGTCTATACCCAGACCGTATATCAGGAACAGTCATTATGCAGGTCTATCCTGGAAGACTGAATGGTCTTGTATAAGGATG
Organism: Thymallus thymallus; assembly: GCA_023634145.1. Classification (NCBI taxonomy): domain Eukaryota; kingdom Metazoa; phylum Chordata; class Actinopteri; order Salmoniformes; family Salmonidae; genus Thymallus; species Thymallus thymallus. The sequence goes on from CM042424.1 coordinate 8,725,314, forward strand.
ACCTTTTGATCAAAGAACTTTTGAGTCCCAGTCACTAAACTGAGCTTCCTGGGGTCTACGTGACGGACGTACATTGTGAGACTACAATGGGAGCAGAGCGGGAGAATTCAGATACAGCGTCTACTGCTTTAGAGAAAAGACGAGGGAGTAACAGCCTCTCAATAATAGAACAGAGAACGGGAGACGGAGGAGTAGAGCCGGGGTAAACCACACTTTAAGCACAGACGCACGACGAAAGCACACACTACAAAGAGCTGGAAGAAGAGGTGTGAGAGACAGAGAGAAAGAGAGAGAGAAAGAGAGAGAGAGAGAGAGAGAGGGATGAGCCCGGTGTCACAGCGACATGTCGGCCATGAAATGTTTAGATTTCCATTTTCCTCCGACAACCTGAGCCCTGACCTGGAACTGAATGAAAGCAAACAGCACAAAAGAAGAAGAATCCCTCTCCTCCTCCTCCCTTCCCTTTTGTCTCCTCTCTCTTTCCTCCCTCCCTCCCTCCCTCCCTCCTTTCTCCTCTCCTGTCTTCCCTCTCTTCTTTTCTCTTGTCTCCCTCTCTCCTTCCGGGCTCCAAGGGGCTAAACTGCTACAAGCTCTGGGTTTAACTGCGGTGGAATTAGGGGGGTTGCTGGTTAAGACCCCCAAAGAGCCCTAATTGAAGCTTTGCATTATTTAGCCATTCCTCCTGAGCTGTATAAGACATGAGACGAGACACAGAACCAACATGATGATCCCACCTCCGAGCGCTCAGCGCTGACTTGGCAAGCTCCGCTGTTCTCCGCTAGGACTGTGTGTGTGTGTGTGTGTGTGTGTGTGTGTGTGTGGTCAGAAATGTTTTTATACATTGGAATAACATGGCATGTTGACAAAAGCAGGTCAATTGTGAAGGCTGGACGATAAGGTGATATTTAAAGTCAGTCAAAGAAATGGAGGAAGGACAATAAGTACACACACACACACACACACACACACACACACACACACACACACACACACACACACACACACACACACACACACACACACACACACACACAGAGAGACAGATAGACAGACAGACAGACACACACACACACACACACACACACACACACACACACACACACACACACACACACAGACTGCTCCTTCACACTGCTCGACAGCACACGTTATACGGCGCTCAATATGTATCCATTTCAGCGCCATATGTTTTTGACATGAGCTCAGTTCCCTAGTGAAGCTTAGAGCATCCGTCTCACTACAGGGCTTCCCATCCACTCTCCTTTCACTGGCTCTTAAACACAGACCATTAACATGACACATGGCACCAAGCATAGCCCAGTTAACCTGGCTAGATGACCTTTACTAGACACACAATACTCTGACTGACCCCCATACACTAGACCTTCAAACCCACTAGCAAGGCAGGCCAGACAAGATCCAGAGATCCAGGCCCACACCCTCTCAACCTTCACCGTGGATGCCCTGGCCTGGTGGCTTGAGATGGGCAGAGAGAAGTCGAGAGACGGGGTCTAGAACAGTCAAGAGAAGATCCATGAAGAGTGAAAGATCCAAGATGGGCCAAGGGAAAGGCCAGGAGAGGGGCCGAGGTGTAAGCTGACTCGGGCTGCCTGGGTCTGGGGGGAGTGAGTGTAACAGTGTGTGTGTGTGTGTGTGATGGATGAGACGTGAGGAGACAGATGCAAGCTTTATGAGAGGCTTGCCTTTGAAACCCAACCCTGACTGATAGACTGCTGCCTGTCATTCATCAGGGGGTCTCCACCCTGTCACACTCACACGCACTTCTGTTAGTTAGGTTAGTGTCTACACTTTAAGAGGCCTATCTGATTAGGATTTGATGTCAGGAGCTAAATTACAGCCCTGGTCCGTTCATCTCCTAATGGTGAGAGTGATAGCCATTGCTGTCTGTGTGTGTGTGTGTGTTTGTGTCTCTGTGTCTGTGTTTGTGTTTGTGTCTGTGTTTGTGTCTCTGTGTCTGTGTGTGTGTCTGTGTCTGTGTGTGTCTCTGTGTGTGTCTCTATGTGTGTGTCTGTGTGTGTCTCTATGTGTGTGTCTGTGTGTGTGTCTGTGTGTGTGTCTGTGTCTGTGTGTGTCTGTGTGTGTGTGTCTGTGAGTGTGTCTGTGTCTGTGTGTATCTCTGTGTGTGTCTCTGTGTGTGTGTCTGTGTGTGTGTCTGTGTGTGTCTGTGTGTGTCTCTGTGTGTGTGTCTGTGTGTGTGTGTCTGTGTGTGTGTCTGTGTGTGTGTCTGTGTGTGTGTCTGTGTGTGTCTCTGTGTGTGTGTCTGTGTGTGTGTGTGTGTCTGTGTGTGTGTGTCTGTGTGTGTGTGTCTGTGTGTGTGTCTGTGTGTCTGTGTGTGTGTGTGTGTGGTGACATCCCTCATCTGACTGGACCAGAGGGGTTTATGAAGGCAAGGGGAGACTGAGTTGCTTATCTGCTTTCATAATCTAACCACCTAGTTTTTTATACTCTTTTCTTCAGGGCCATGTCAATATTTAATGGTGAGGTTGATGGTTGTGGGGAGAAACAGTGACCTTTTGAAACAAGAGAGAGAGAGAGAAAGGAGGGAGGTAGAGAGAGAGAAAGAGGGTAGGGAGAGAGTTAAAGAGAGAGAGAGAGAAACATATGCTTCCCATTCCAATAAAACCCTTTGAAATGAATTGAAAGGGAGGAGAGAGCAAGAGAGAGAGAGAGAGAGAGAGAGAGAGAGAGAGAGAGAGAGAGAGAGAGAGAGAGAGAGAGAGAGAGAGAGAGAGAGAGAGAGAGAGAGAGAGAGAGAGAGAGATGAGGATCAGGAGACCCCCCCTCTTGTGCCAGTGGGAGGGGAAAGGGTTAACTAAAAGTGAGTAAGGAGAGTAGAAATGGTTAAAGCCTCTCTGTGAGGGGTAGAATACTACCATTCCTTCACCTCTCTGTGAGGGGTAGAATACTACCATTCCTTCACCTCTCTGTGAGGGGTAGAATACTACCATTCCTTCACCTCTCTGTGAGGGGTAGAATACTACCATTCCTTCACCTCTCTGTGAGGGGTAGAATACTATCATTCCTTCACGAGGATGAGTAGTAATATTTAGAACACCACTCACTCAATGCTGGTAGATTTAGTTTGAAGAAATGGAGGGAAAGGGAACTAAATACTAGGGAGCACACACACACGCGCACACGCGCACACGCGCACACGCACACACGCACACACGCACACACGCACACACACACACACACAGCTAACCTTGTGGGAACATCCATCCTATTTTACCTAACCCCTAACCCCTAACACTAAACCTAACCTTAACACTAAACCTAACCCTAGCTCTTAACCCTAACACTAATTTTAGCCATAACCCTTAACAAATGTTTGTTTGTTTTTCTATTCTTGTGGGGACTTCTGGTCCCCACTATGTTTAAACACGTCCACACACATACACACACGACAGAGTAGCATGTGATAGAGTGGGGTGGCTGGGCCTCAGTGTGTCATATGGAAGACATCAATTTCCACACCGCTGAACCAAAACAACATGCCCAAAAGAGCAGTGTAGTGTTTACACGCTTTCCCCCCTCTCAGCAACAACAGCTACCATATGTCCTCTGTCTTCTGTCTGTCTGATAAACACTCTCCCATTACAATCACCACCAGCCCAAACCCTTCGTAGTCATCCTCATCTGAAACAGACAGGATTATAAACCTGCCGCTGGCGTTGTGTTGATATATTACTGACTGATAGAAAGGAAAGCACTGCTACACACACAGCACTATTACACAGCTGAAGCCTATTCAGGTTTAAATCCTGTCAGAGTCTCTGTCAAGCATCAGGCATATTAAACAGTTCTTCCACAATGAGAAGCTGGAAAAGCCAAGCGCCAAAATGAGTTTGGTGCCAAAATGTTTACTTCCCAATCAAAGCCCTCTCAGGTGGCGTTTATAAAACCATCACCTCTTTAAATGAAGAAACCAGACGGGGAGTTCAGTGTCAGTTAGTATGTGTGTGTGCATTCACTTCTGCCTTTATGATAACTGGCATCTCACTCCTCAATCCTTTACCCAATATCCCCGGCGAATATCAAGCGTGCGGCGCCTGACGTCGAGTCGAGATGATAAATTGACATTTCAAACAGGCGGCGAGTCGTTGAAAGCGATGGGCCGTCATTCTGAGGCTTTGACGAGCATTTTCGGGAAAGGTTATTTGTCAACAACGCCAGCGAGCTGTCATGTTTCACCTTGTGATACTTCTACCTCTCTTTTTATCAACAGTAAGATTAAAGATAGAGAGAGAAAGCGAGAGAGAAAGCGAGAGGAGAGAGAGAGAATGGAGATGGGGTGGAACTGAAAGCAGCGGGGCAGAGTGAGAGGGGGAGATATATATCTGACGGACCATCAGTACAGAGAGACCTACTAGTGAGAGAAACATGCACCATGTCTCTTCTGCTATCTTCAATAAGGACATGACATGCCATGCAAACAAATAACGACATCGCCACCTTTCTTTGGGTTTCAATAGAGCACTAAGCATTACTGCATTTTCAATCCATCCTTCCGTTCAATTCCAAGACATGCATCATTTGGTAGATGTGTCAGTTTGTCCAATGGTACTTAACTGGTCCAGACTCTGAAGATCATCACTTACAGGCTGTTATATCGGAGTCAGGATTATACACAGTATGACTTTCTATGATATGTATTTATTTTTCTGAATGAAAACCACGTTATTGTTACATTCAGCCAACTAGATCTAAGTGAGAACAATCAGTCTGAACAGGGGATTCTAGAGTGGACAGTAATTGAAAGGTTGCTGGATCGAATCCCCGAGCTGACAAGGTGAAAACCTGTCGATGTGTCCTTGAGCAAGGCACTTAACCCTAATTTGCTCCAGGGGCTGACCCTGAAGGTAGGCTGTCATTGTAAATAAGAATTTGTTTTTAACTGACTTGCCTAGTTAAATGAAGGTTAAATATGGCCATTGTTTAGCTGGATGGATGGATGGACGGATGGATGGAGAGAGAGAGAGAGAGAGAGAGAGAGAGGGAAGAAGGGAGAGCACAGACCAGATTCCCCTGGCCAGACCAGACCCTGAGTGATCCCATCATTGGGTCCTGTCCACGGCTCCTCTTGGAAAGCTTTCACACTGTCATCCCAATCCCATCATGCATTGCCGCGCGCTTTGTTGTCTGCGCCAAGGCGCCGGCTGTGGGGTTAGGTGGCGAAGAAGGTGACAAGAGGGAAGAATGGAGAGGTTTTGAGTGAGCATGAGAAAGGGAGAGAAAGAGAAGGCGAGGGGTGGATATGTAAGAGAGAGGAGGAGAGAGAGGAGGAACACAAGGGTTGGATTCGGACCACACAGCAGCCTGTGGTTGGCTGTAACCAGCAGCAGGCGTGAGCGGGGCCTTGGGCCTGGGCTGTGGTGCGTGAAGATAATTTCACTTCCATCTCCTCCAGAGAGTAGGTCTAACCTTTAGCGACTGTCACCCAGACGGAGAGCTCTTTGTTGGGCATCGACAAGGCGAAGTGTCCTCTCTGCTCGCCGACCCACACCAAATGGAGAAAAAAGCTTATTTTTGTAGAGAGCAGAGACAGGCTTTGTGTGGGGCGGAGGATGACAGGTGTGTGTGTGTGTGTCTCGGTAAGAGGGAGTGTTTGCTAGTCATTTCTCAAAGAGAAGGTGAGTCAAGGTCAATCTACTGTTGTTCCTTTCAATTTCCACACAGCTTGGGTTTCCTTCTGTACCCACACACACTCCCAGAGGCAGGCGGATATCAGGACATGACTAGGTGAAACTAGGTTACATTAGTTAGGCGAGATTTGGACCAGCTACAAGAATCAAAGGCTTACCAATAAAATACATCAAACTATCTATCTAACAGTAGTATGGTATAGGGCCAGGAGGCTTTCCAGTCTGGACACAGGGCTCTCATACTGGACACAGCCTTTATTCCTGTACTCTACACTGCTGTCATTCAATCCTGACCAGATGAAAGGAATTTCTGATCATATCTCATATCTGAATTCATCTCCAGCCCTCTGGCTCTTCAAACACGCCGTCCGGTCGCACCGTGCTGCTATTTATGAAAGATAAATATCAACGGGTTATGACATTTATCAGCCCAGGTGTCTATGATTTTTCTCTGGGTACAAAGTGCTGCTTAAATATTGACCAACTCAGAGGGGAAATCATTAGAGCGGGATCAATGGAGCGCCAAAGCTTGTGGACCCCCATAGAGGAGGAGAAGAGAAGCAGGAGGAGGAGGAGAAGAAGAAGCAGGAGGAGGAGGAGAAGAAGAGGAAGAGGAAGAATTAGAAGAAGAGGAAGAGGAAGAATTAGAAGAAGAAGAAGAAGAAGAATTAGAAGAAGAGGAAGAATTAGAAGAAGAAGAATTAGAAGAAGAGGAAGAATTAGAAGAAGAGGAAGAGGAAGAATTAGAAGAAGAAGAAGAATTAGAAGAAGAGGAAGAATTAGAAGAAGAAGAAGAATTAGAAGAAGAAGAAGAAGAAGAAGAAGAAGAAGAAGAAGAAGAAGAAGAAGAAGAAGAAGAAGAAGAAGGAGGAGGAGGAGGAAGACATGAGACATGAGTGAGTACTAAACGGCTATCTGAGATGTTTAGACGAGCAAGACTGAGGCTGGGTCACAAACGGCACCTTATTCGCTATATAGTACAATACTTTTGACCGGAGGCCTATGGCTCCTAGTCAAAAGTAGTGCACTATACAGGGTGCCATTTGGGAGTCATATTTAATCATTAATCCTGCCTTGGTGACTGATCTATCTACTGGAGGGATGGAGAGATGGAGGGAAAGAGAGACTGTGTAATTGCTTTAAAGGGGGGCAAGTGAAGGAGAGTCATCTTTCTTAAATGATGAATTTCCCTGACATAACATGTTGGAAGGGAGAGTTGAGGCTTTTAAGTGTGGGGTTGTACCTTCCAGTCAAATGTATGGAGGAGTGATTAAGTGCAGTGCCACTGGGAAAATGAAATATCTTGTTCTGTGGTAATTGCATTGTGCGTTCATGTAACATTTATACAGTGTAAGACTCCATCGCCGTGTAATAGCCTGGTTTATCCACTGACAGAGAAGAAGTGTGTGTAACCGATGGGATTTGTGACTTAACCATTTGACCAAGAGGACATCCTCAAGGTCCAAGGCCGACATTTAGGCTTATAAGTCACAAGAGTGAGATTCCAAATTACATCAGCTATGAAGATACAGACCATAAAATGGGATTCCATTCAATGATATTCATTGTTGACATCACTATGGCCAAACAATAACAACAAAACAAACAAACAACGATATTCATTGTCCATACAAGTATATTGCTTTCTTGGGGATTAACGCCCATGGTTACTACTGGTAGATTAATGGGATACTTCGGGATGTTGGCAATGAGGCCCTTTATCTACTTCCCCAGAGTCAGATGAACTGGTGGATACCACTGTTACGTCTCTGTGTCCAGTATGAAGGAAGTTAGAGAGCCAATGCTAACTAGTGTTTCTGCTAGCATCCTGAGACATCCCCAAAAATAAAACACCTGGAGACGACCTCAAACTACTGCATTTCTCATGAGCACTCAACGGGTGCATGCGACAGCGAGGATAGAGATTTATTGGAAGCACGCATATCCCGTTTTACACAGGCATCCAGCACGGAGTGCTAACATCAGAAGACAAGGACCCACTGAAGTGGAGCCCAGTAGACAGTGTAGTGGTGTTGGGCACAGCTCTGTTTCACCCTTCATTTGTATTTACATTCCCACTGTGCAGGGACGGGGGAGAGGTGTGTGTGTGGAGGCTTCCATGACTGTTACATATAAAACAGACAGAGGTCGAAACAACAGGGTTATGACTGTACAATGCTTACAAGGAAACATGCCCAGGTCTCCATGATCTCCATGAAGCTACTGAGACTGAAAACTCCCACAAACAAATGAATCATAGTGGCTGCCGTTTATAAACAAAGCAACCATGGAAAGGTCGTAACACTGAGTCATAATGAATGTAAGACACCTTACAGTGAATATTCATGTACACACACACACACACACACACGCACGCACGCAGACACACACACACAGACACACACACACACACGGGTTACATGGGTTACATTCCGAGCCCGAACAGTCAATGTTTGACCTTCTACTCTCTGTGCTATTTTACATGACTTGGGGAAGGCAGCCAGGCAGGCAGACAGACAGGCACCGCAGCATGTCTTTTTCATTATTATCGGCTTTTGACTTTACAGAAGGCACTGAAGCAGACACCCTTGCCCTTACATACCACGTACCGAGACAAGAGGAGACACGAGAGAGGATGGAATCTATTTTGCCTATCTTCCGAGTGACTGACACTCCTAACACAAGACGGGGAGAGAGAGAGACAGAGAGAGAGAGAGAGAGAGAGAGAGAGAGAGAGAGAGAGAGAGAGATGGACAGAAAGAGTGAATAGGAAAGACAGACAAGACAGGCTGTAGCTTAAGCGTCTTCTGTGGTGCGGTGCAGAGCGAGTCAGCCACGTGTGTGTTAGTTCTGGGAGCCTCGTCTGTCCAGCTCAGGTAAATGTTATTGGAAATCCTGTGCTGTAAAATTGCTACTTTCATGCCTACTGCATCTGACAATAGCCATCAACAGTCAAGGGGAAACAGGGAGAGAGAGAGAGAGGGAGGAGGATAGAGCGAGGGAGAGAGACATCTGACGATCAACAGTGAAGGAGGGAGGGATTGGGGGAGAGGGGCGGAAGAGAGAAAGAGAAACAGAGAGAGAGAGAGAGAGAGAGAGAGAGAGAGAGAGAGAGAGAGAGAGAGAGAGAAAGAGAGAGAGAAGGTCAGGGCCTGTACCGGACTAACTGGTCTGTTGCAGCAGGCGTTAGCATGGATGCTAACAATAGACTGGTGATCTCTACTGAGTCCTTTAGCGTGCTAATTGACAATAAGGTCAGAGGAGGGCTAACCCAGACAAAAGAATAATCACAATGAATGGACAAGCTCCTCTTTCTTTCTTTCTTTCTTTCTTTCTTTCTTTCTTTCTTTCTTTCTTTCTTTCTTTCTTTCTTTCTTTCTTTCTTTCTTTCTTTCTTTCTTTCTTTCTTTCTTTCTTTCTTTCTTTCTTTCTTTCTTTCTTTCTTTCTTTCTTTCTTTCTCTTAAAAGAGGGAATAGAGTGCATTTTACTTTCACTTAGGAGAGGAGAGGAGAGGAGAGGAGAGGCCGTGTGTTGATGGTGTTAACTCTCTGGCCTTACATGAGATTACGTGATGTTTTCTTTACTTCGTAAACAACAGTGACATGTTTGCTTCCCAACAACGCAGAGAGAAAGAAAATAGAGAAATAGTAGAGAAGTAAATAATAGATACACAGTGAGTAATGATGAGTAACATAAACACGTGACACCCTGGTGTTAGCAGGTCTAGATAGAAAAGCACCATCAAATAATGAATCTCTCCTCTTCAGCTTTACAGGTGAAAACACTTAAGGATTGTTGTGGTGTTGTATAAGACTGAGGCTAGTGGTGTGAAGGAGAGGGAGAGACCGGAGCCTGTGTAAATGGGTCAGCCACTGTGACCTTCAGGCTACCCATTAGCACAAACAGCTCTCCTCTCCAGCCCCTCACAAGCCTCCTTCATACCCTGTTTCATCCATTCATTCTCCCTTGCTCTTCAGTATGGGAGAGAGGAGTCTTCACTCTGACCCTCTCTCAACTCTCTCAATTCGTTCACTCTGAGCACAGAGCTCTCTGTTTTCTGTTTGTCCTTCACCCCGCTGTCTCTGAGTCTCCAGCATTCTGTCCATTGTCTCGGATTGTCCTGCCGGTGCCCTTCTATTCAAGCCCGTCTGTCAATGGCTTTGTCTCAATAGTTTCTGAAATAGCTTCTATTCTTCAAGCACTTAGAGTGAAAGGAGAACATTTTTTTGTGCCAAATTTTTTTGCAGCCGGGTTGGCCTAGTTCTTTCAGTCAATATTGGTAGAAGGGTCTTAATCCATATTTCTAACTCCATCTCTATTTGTTTCTATTGTATGAGAGGCTTGAGACTGTAGACTGACCCTTTCTCTCCCTGCCAACCCTTCATCTCTCCTTTTCTGGCCCAACAAGTATTTAGTATAGACTTCTGGAGACTGTAGAGTCTTCCAAGCTGACCCTCTCGCTCTCTCTCTCTCTCTCTCTCTCTCTCTCCCTTTGTCTCTCTATCATTTCCTCTCCCTCTCTCGTTCCCTTCCTCTCTTCTCCCTCCCTCTCTCCACTCATCCAGTTTCATGCCAGGTCTCAGAGGAGGAGCGGAGTGGACTGGACCTGGGCGCCGGCGAGCCTGTTTGCTTTACTAAGTGATCCCAGTCACTGAGAAGAGGAGATGGAGATGGAAGATTGACATGAAGACACTGGGACCAACTCTCTGTCTCTCTCTCTGTGTGTGTCTCTCTTCCTTTCTGTCTCTCTCTCTCTCTTAATCTCTTTCTGTCTCCATCTTTCTCTTCCCCTCTCTCTCTCTCTCTCTCTCTCATTATCCATGTCGATGATCGCTCCCAGAGCTAAAAGTCCTCACGGCGTCTTTCTTTCCCCAGGTATGGTGTCTCGTTAAAACGTCTTCCGTTTAGACATCGATTGTGGCGCGCGCCTACGAAAATTGCCTACTTAGAAACGTAAAGTGGCGACAAAGTATTTTTTCTCTGTGAAGCTTTACTTCCAGCCTTTCAGCCAGTCAGTCTAGCTGTCAACGGGGAATGGGGATGGCGTCTCTGGTTGTCTTCTGAAGGCTTGGGCGTCTGGGGTTGCTACTCTGCTGTAGGTCCAGATGACTATCAGATGGTTGAACCACTCTATATAAAAGGTCTAACAGGAGAGAGGAGGAGCTCTGAGGGGGACATGGATCATAGAAGATCTCACTTCCTCATGTTCAACTGGCTCTGATTAGCTTTTAACGGTCATGATGGTCGTGGATATGGCTGTGTATATAGTGTGGAAATGAAGTTTCCTCCGTCAGTTATAAACATTCAATGAATTTAGAGGGGATGGTGGATGGTGTGGTTGGCTGTGTGTGTGTGTGTGTGTGTGTGTCTGTGTGTGTGTGTGTGTGTGTGTTGGATAGCTGTCGGTTTGTGATTATGATGAGGAGAATGAAGGGAGAGAGCTTCATAATTAACCTCATAGCGCATCAAAGGCAAAATGTTAAGTAAAGACCGATGAGAACATGACTAGATCAGATATATGACAAAATGGACTCTTCTACAGATAAACATGACAAAATGGACTCTTCTACAGATAAACATGACAAAATGGACTCTTCTACAGTTAAACATGACAAAATTGACTCTTCTACGGATAAACATGACAAAATGGACTCTTCTACAGTTAAACATGACAAAATGGACTCTTCTACGGATAAACATGACACAATTGACTCTTCTACGGATAAACAAGACAATTTTCTAACGGTTTAATTAAGTACATTCATATGTGTATAAACAGCTTTAATTGAGCACGTACGCATAAGGCCAGGAGGAAACCTTGGAAACAACACAACACACTCCTGAAAAACCAGTTTCTCTCTCTATTCAATGTCCAGTCTCCTCTAGATTCACAGTGCAGATCCAGCGGAGGGCCAATGTCTGGTAGTGACAGCCACTACAGGTTAGGACCTCTCCTCTCCTTCCCTCTCTGTCCCTGACACTGATGCAGTCAGACTGGGAGCACTGAGGCCGTACAGGGAGGCTCTAATTCATTTTGGGATATGAAGGCCAAAGAGTACTGAATAACAGGCAGGGGTACTGGGAGTGGATGAGTGCCTGTCTGTGTGTGTCTGTGTGTGTGTGTGAGACTTTCTCTCAGACAGCGGGAGCGAGAGAGGCAGGCCGAAACTGGGCCATGTCAGGGTGAGAAGTGCCTTGTCATAATCTAGTCCTGTCTCTATGACAATGAGATGCAGTCACGGCCAACAGGTCTATTAAAAGAGTCTCCTATCCACACTGTCTACTACCCTCTGCTTGGCTCTGAATCTCTCTGATGTCACATCAGGAGAAACTAGTCCTCTCTATGTCCTTGAGATGCACTTACACCTTCATTTAAACTTGAACCCTAATTACATTGGGTCAGCCATTATCAGCGTAAATCTATAACACGTGTCAAACAAATGGTCATAAAAGGCTGAGAGGCTAAAACGACAAGACACACAGTTCACACAGAGGTTTCAATCACATGACAAGGAGATAGAACATACAGACCAAATGATATTCAACTTCTCTACAAGGGACTGTCTGGCTATCAATCTGACTAACTAGAAACAGCTGGAGAACAACGTTCTGTTGTCAGTAAAGAGAGAACATGTTGTGAGTAAATAGAGAGAACATTGCAACAATACTGTGCCTTTCCAATACAAGATGTTACGAATACATTGTACAGTAAAGAGAGGGAACATTGTGGGAATGCTGTGCAGTAAAGAGAGGGAACGTTGTGGGAATGCTGTACAGTAAAGAGAGGGAACGTTGTGGGAATGCTGTACAGTAAAGAGAGGGAACGTTGTGGGAATGCTGTGCAGTAAAGAGAGGGAACGTTGTTCAGTAAAGAGAGGGAACGTTGTGCAGTAAAGAGAGGGAACGTTGTGCAGTAAAGAGAGGGAACGTTGTTCAGTAAAGAGAGGGAGCGTTGTGCAGTAAAGAGAGGGAACGTTGTTCAGTAAAGAGAGGGAACTTGTGCAGTAAAGAGAAGGAACATTGTGGGAACGTTGTGCGGTAAAGAGAGGGAACATTGTGGGAACGTTGTGCAGTAAAGAGAGGGAACGTTGTGCAGTAAAAAGAGAGGGAACGTTGTGGGTTTGTTGTGCAGTAAAGGGAGAGAAGGTTGTGGGAACATTGTAGGGACGTTGTGCCTTACCATTACAGGCGAGGCCTTGGTGGCTGTGAGCTGTGACCTGCGTTACAGGTAAGTACAGCGTGGCTGCGTACTCTTCCTCGTCCTCGTCCGACTCATGGACCGCCGGATGGGCGCCGGCGCTACTTAGCAACGAGCTCTGGTTGTCATGGAGATTGGGTGATGGTGGTTGCGAGTGTGAATGGTCAGTGACTGATGGGCTGGATAGAGAGGATGGCATGGGAGAACCTAAAGAAAAGAATAAGACCACCCATAAACAAAAAGAAACAAACAAACAATACACTCAACACAAAATGAAACTATGGCAACAGAAAATACAGATCTTGCTAGTAGAAATCATACCAACATAGAAAGTGAAAGGAAATCAGGTGATAATGGGACATTGTGACAGTTGGTTTGCCTGGGGGAATACTTGGTTTGTCGGTCAATTACCTTGACATTATGGCGTCTGTATTCACTAGATTGTGTATCTTCCTCTGGGATACATAACAACTTGGTGACTAGATAGTCATGGTTATCATAAAATGAAAAATTCAGACCACAATCACCCTCTTCTTAGACACCACTCACATACAGAAATAAACTGATCCATTCATACAACGCCAACTGGTTTCACACACACACTCACACACACACTCACACACAGTGCATCTTGGTTTGAAAGGTAATTATAGCATGTTGTTTTTCTCTGACTCTCCACACACAATGCCTTCATCACAGATACAGAGTAGCAATGGCTGCACAATGCATAGACAACAGCACTGCAACAACACTCCTGGTCTGTGGCCCAAACGGCACTCTATTGACATTTATAGTGCACTACTTTAGATCGGGGCCCACAGTCACTTCTTTTAAGGCTGTTAAGGCAGATCACACAGGAGAAAGCGCCACCCCTCCTGATGAGTTTCTTTCAGCTAAAGCCCAATTTCCTGCAGCGATTGTTGTGGGGAGAACGTCTGAATTGGGGAGGACAATTTCCGATTTTCAGGGAGGCGGGAGAGGCAGGCGTCTGAAGAAATGACAGAGTCGCAAAAAAGACGGAGATGGAATTCTTTAATCAAAACGCTGGCTGTCTTTCTGTGGAAAAAGTCACTGAATATAGTCTGAGCTTTATCTTATGGCTGCTCAAGTCATCTAGACCAGAATGATGAATACATACTACGTTATACAACCGTCTCGTATGGAAATGTACGACTGTGTTTCACATCTACAGGGCTTTTTTCAATTTATAAGATTGAAAAACCGAGATAGTCGCCTCGTACACATAGTAGGACGTTCACTCCTGTCTACTTGATGACAGCGCAAGGGCCATTTCCACGTCAGCTGTATTCTCATATAGTCATCAAGATATGGATAACAGGCTATATACCCTTCAGGCAGGATAACAAGCGATGATGGGGAAGAGTGTGTGTGTAACAGGCTATGATTGGGAAGAGTGTGTGTGTAACAGGCTATGATTGGGAAGAGTGTGTGTGTGTGTGCGCGTGGCGTGTGTGTGTGCGTGTAAAAGGCTATGATGGGGAAGTGTGGCTGTAAATACATAACAGCTCACTTAGTTGTGACAGATGGCTCCATAAAGGCTTTAGCAGTCCCCGTTCACTGAGCCCACAGCTACACATATCTCATATCTATCTTTCTTTTACAGCAATTACACCATACATCCATCCATCCATCCATCCATCTATCTTATAGTAGCTAGATATACACAAACACAGAGATATAAAATACAGTACATCTATGGCAGAAAGTTAGAAAAGATGAAATAGGTTAGACATTCATTCTTTAACAGAGTGAGTGTGTAGACATGCTCACACTCCTGCGATGTCCTACTTTGACTCCAGAGAGTTCTCACTGTCTAGTCCATACTGTGTTGTGTGTCCCTGCAGTAATGTGACAACTTTCTGTTTCTCCTGTTCCCATCATGCCCTCCTCTCTCCACACAAATCTCCTACAGTCAGAGGGGCTTTCTCCTGTTCCCATAATGCCCTCCTCTCTCCACACAAATCTCCTACAGTCAGAGGGGCTTTCTCCTGTTCCTATCATGCCCTCCTCTCTCCACACAAATCTCCTACAGTCAGAGGGGCTTTCTCCTGTTCCCATCATGCCCTCCTCTCTCCACACAAATCTCCTACAGTCAGAGGGGCTTTCTCCTGTTCCCATCATGCCCTCCTCTCTCCACACAAATATCCTACAGTCAGAGGGGCTTTCTCCTGTTCCCATCATGCCCTCCTCTCTCCACACAAATATCCTACAGTCAGAGAGGAAAAGGAAGGGATGGAAAAAACAAGTGTATTCCTTTTAATTTATGTGTTGTTTCTTTCTTTCTTTCTTTATTTGTGAGGTGCCACCGTGCTTCTACATCGGCATTGCTTGCTCTCTGGGGTTTTAGGCTGGGTTTCTGTATAAGCACTCTGTGACATCTGCTGATGTAAAAAGAGCTTTATGAATTAATGTGATTGAAGGATGGCTACTGGGTGATGAGAGAAACACAATTAGTGTAGAGAAGTCATGTGGGACTCTAGCCCCGTTGTAGCTCTGTTCCATACTGCTCAGCCCTGTATCAGTCCTATCTCTGTTCCATACTGCTCAGCCCTCTATCAGTCCTATCTCTGTTCGTTACTGCTCAGCCCTCTATCAGTCCTATCTCTGTTCCATACTGCTCAGCCCTGTATCAGTCCTATCTCTGTTCCATACTGCTCAGCCCTGTATCGGTCCTCTCTCTGTTCCATACTGCTCAGCCCTGTATCAGTCCTATCTCTGTTCCATACTGCTCAGCCCTGTATCAGTCCTATCTCTGTTCCATACTGCTCAGCCCTGTATCAGTCCTATCTCTGTTCCATACTGCTCAGCCCTCTATCAGTCCTATCTCTGTTCCATACTGCTCAGCCCTGTATCAGTCCTATCTCTGTTCCATACTGCTCAGCCCTGTATCAGTCCTATCTCTGTTCCATACTCCTCAGCCCTGCATCAGCCTTGTAACCAATTAGGGAGATATTAACCTGCCCCTGCACCACTGGGACCTGGATATGTGTGTGTGTGAGAGGGTGTGTGTGTTTTTTTACAAATGTAGGCATTAAAAGCTGTAGCTGGTACCTTGACTTGGGTGATATGTCCCCTCTTCTCCCATATTACACTGACTCAAAGCCCCAACCACTTCAATAATGAGGACAGTCAATTGTGAGAGGAATCTGAGTGTGAGTGTGTGTGTATCGCTTGTGGTCAATGTCTCTCTTGATGCTCTTGAACAATCACTCTTAATTAAGAGAAAGGCAAAGACAAGGCTGCAGAGAGAGGGAGAGAGAGAGAGAGAGAGAGAGAGAGCGAGAGAGAAACAGAAAGAGAGAGAGAGAGAGAGAGAGAGAGAGAGAGAGAGAGAGAGAGAGAGAGAGAGGGAGAGAGAGGGAGAGAGAGAGAGACTAGATAGACTGACAGAGATGTTAAAGGTTGTGATAGACTGACAGAGATGTTATAGGTTGTGATAGACTGACAGAGATGTTATAGGTTGTGATAGACTGACAGAGATGTTATAGGTTGTAATAGACTGATAGAGATGTTATAGGTTGTAATAGACTGATAGAGATGTTACAGGTTGTAATAGACTGATAGATATGTTAAAGTTTGTAATAGACTGATAGAGATGTTACAGGTTTGATAAACTGATAGAGATGTTAAAGTTTGTAATAGACTGATAGAGATGTATATTGCATTACAGGAGTGAATCTCCGTCCCTGCAGTGTAAGAGTGTGCTGTGTGTGCTGTGTGTGTGTCTTCAGGCTTCAGTGGAGTGTTTCTTCCTGACAGTCTTGGTGCCTGGCTCTATGCGGGCATGCTGGGAAGGTTCACAGGTGCAGGATGGGTATGATCCGCACCCTGTGGCTCCTCATGGCCTCGCTCTCGGCTGAGACAGACGCCCTGTGTGTGTGTGTGTGTGTGTGTGTGTCAGCATGGGTCAATGAAGAAAAGTGGAAGCAATTAATAAGTGTAGAGGGACCCAAGGAAAGGGATGTGTGTGTGTGTCTGTGTGTCTGTGTGTGTGTGTGTGTGTGTGTGTGTGTGTGTGTGTGTGTGTGTGTGTGTGTGAAAGAGAGAGACAGAAAGAGAGAGATTCCCTCACACCAACCACTGCTCTGTGGCCCTCACACCAACCACTGCTCTGTGGCCCTCATACCAACCACTGCTCTGTGGCCCTCATACCAACCACTGCTATGTGGCCCTCACACCAACCACTGCTCTGTGGCCCTCACACCAACCACTGCTCTGTGGCCCTCACACCAACCACTGCTCTGTCGCCCTCACACCAACCACTGCTCTGTGGCCCTCATACCAACCACTGCTCTGTGGCCCTCATACCAACCACTGCTATGTGGCCCTCACACCAACCACTGCTCTGTGGCCCTCACACCAACCACTGCTCTGTGGCCCTCACACCAACCACTGCTCTGTGGCCCTCACACCAACCACTGCTCTGTGGCCCTCATACCAACCACTGCTCTGGATGAGTAGAGGAGGGGAAAAGACATAGAAATGTCACACAGAATACATTATACTCTCTGTTCCTCTCTCTCATTATACTCTCTGTTCCTCTCATGCCTCTCATGTCTCTTCCTCTCTCTCTATCTCTCTTTTTATTTCTCCCCTCCCCTGCAAACAAACAAAATTTCTAAAAAAGGAAGAGAGAAGGGGAGGAGAGGAGGAAGGAAGGAATAGAGCTGTGACTGAGCCGGCTGTGTGGGTCCCTGTCCGCACTGCAGAGAAACACACACCAAGGCTCTATGGAGGAATACTCTTTCCTTTCTCTCTCCACAGTAGATTCTCTCTAAAGCAGTACCAAGGGCTGTTCCATCTATTTGAACTGCAGTACCAAGGGCTGTTCCATCTATTTGAACTGCAGTACCAAGGGCTGTTCCATCTGTTTGAACTGCAGTACCAAGGGCTGTTCCATCTATTTGAACTGCAGTACCAAGGGCTGTTCCATCTGTTTGAACTGCAGTACCAAGGGCTGTTCCATCTATTTAAACTGCAGTACCAAGGGCTGTTCCATTTGTTTGAACTGCAGTACCAAGGGCTGTTCCATCTGTTTGAACTGCAGTACCAAGGGCTGTTCCATCTGTTTGAACTGCAGTACCAAGGGCTGTTCCATCTGTTTGAACTGCAGTACCAAGGGCTGTTCCATCTGTTTGAACTGCAGTACCAAGGGCTGTTCCATCTGTTTGAACTGCAGTACCAAGGGCTGTTCCATCTATTTGAACTGCAGTACCAAGGGCTGTTCCATCTATTTGAACTGCAGTACCAAGGGCTGTTCCATCTATTTGAACTGCAGTACCAAGGGCTGTTCCATCTGTTTGAACTGCAGTACCAAGGGCTGTTCCATCCAAAATAAGCTAGTACCCTTCCCAGCAAACTACCCAGAACATTAAGCTCCTGCCTTAGCCTATATATGGCCTTACTCCCTGGCAAGCTGCACAATTTGAGAAGTGGTTGTGTGTGTGGAAGGGTTTGATTTGTATCTTCAGCATATCTCACATTTAACCGGCTAACCCAATCAGCATGTCTCACGTTTAACCGGCTAACCCAATCAGCATGTCTCACGTTTAACCGGCTAACCCAATCAGCATGTCTCACGTTTAACCGGCTAACCCAATCAGCATGTCTCACGTTTAACCGGCTAACACAATCAGCATGTCTCACGTTTAACCGGCTAACCCAATCAGCATGTCTCACGTTTAACCGGCTAAACCAATCAGCATGTCTCACGTTTAACTGGCTAACCCAATCAGCATGTCTCACATCGCCAAGTACATGTACCTTTTCTATATATATATAGAGTATATTTGACAAGTTGAAAATGCAGTGTTTGTGTGTATATGTGTAAGAGGTTATTATGAGAAGGTTTTGTAGCCCTACAGGCTTCTCTCCACACCTGTCAGCCTGTCAGTCAGTCAGTCAGCCATGTATCAGTCCAACACGGCTGTGTTCATCAGCCATTGATTTTCGCTTTTGGTCTGCTTCTTCAGGCTGTTCTGAGGGAAGCATCTCTCTCCTGACACCAGGTCAAAACCAATCAACGTCTACCTTTTCCTACTGACTAGGAGAGGGAGGAGAGGAGTGTGTATGGGGAGAGTGTGTGAGGAAGGTGCAAATGTGTGTGTCTATGTTTGTGTGTGTGTGTGTGTGTGTGTGTGTGTGTGTGTGTGTGTGTGTGTGTGTGTGAGAGAATTAGGGTTTTTGTCTAGGCGTGTTTAACTATACTGGACCAGAAGTCCCCACCAGAATAGTAAACCAAGAGATAAATGACCAACTGGGGACATTGTGTTGGTCCTCACAAGGTCACATGCTATTTCTAGGGAGTGTATGGTTAAGGTTAGAATTAGTGTTAGTGTTAAAATGAGGTTTAGGTTAGGAAATAGGGTTCGTTTTAGGGTTAGGGTTAGGAGCTAGGGTTAGGAGCTAGGGTTAGGAGCTAAGGTTAGGGTTAGGAGCTAGGGTTAGGAGCTAGGGTTAGGGTTAGGAGCTAGGGTTAGGGTTAGGAGCTAGGGTTAGGGTTAGGGTTAGGAGCTAGGGTTAGGGTTAGGAGCTAGGGTTAGGAGCTAAGGTTAGGGTTAGGAGCTAGGGTTAGGAGCTAGGGTTAGGGTTAGGAGCTAGGGTTAGGGTTAGGGTTAGGAGCTAGGGTTAGGGTTAGGGTTAGGGTAAGGGTTAGGGTTAGGAGCTAGGGTTAGGGTTAGGGTTAGGGTAAGGGTACTGTTAATCTGTTCCGAACGAGTTGCAAACGTTGAGGGTGTTGAGGGTTTAAATATTCAAATCAATATTATAGTGAGGGGGTGGGAGAGAAGGACAAGCCTTTACAAGCTGAAGGGTCTGTACACCAGACCATCTCTCTCTACATCTCTCCATCTGTCTCACACAACCAACTAGCCTGAAGGACACACTACTGTACCTACCATCTTTCACTCTGCAAGCAAGCTCACTCCACACACACAAAAAATCTACACTGCTAAATACTGCTGTATTTACAGCCTACTCCTACTCCCACCAGAGGAGAGTAGAGAGGAGAGAGGAGAGAGGAGAGAGGAGAGAGGGGAGAGGAGAGAGGGGAGAGGAGAGGAGAGGGGAGAGGGGAGAGAGCAGACAGCAGAGAGAGGAGAGGGGAGAGAGGAGAGAGGAGAGAGGAGAGGAGAGAGGGGAGAGGGGAGCAGAGAGGGGAGAGGAGAGAGTAGAGGGGAGAGGAGAGAGGAGAGGGGAGAGGGGAGAGCAGAGTAGAGAGGCGAGAGAAAAGACATAAGATGACAATCCAACTCTGCACTTGTTCTACAAACAGAGGAGATAAGGAAGAAGAATGAGGATTGGAGGAGAGGCAGTTGTGGCAAAGAGAAATGGGAGGAGAGGCAGTTGTGGCAAAGAGAAATGGGAGGAGAAGCAGTTGTGGCAAAGAGAAATGGCGGCCATCTTTGTTCTAACGATAACTATGAAAGAGTACGATTCCGTTTGCTCTTGAAGAAGCTGCTCACTGATTTATCTGCCCTTCACATATGACAGAGCGAGAGGAAAAGATAGATAGAGAAAGAGAGAGAGGGAACAAAGGACTGGGGGGAGGGGCCAGGCACTTCAGTAAAAGTTATTTATTTACATTTAGCGGACGGTGAGATAACGAGTGTTATCTCATGAGGGTTTGTGTGTCATGTGACCGCGGTACATCAGAGCCATGCAAACAGGGACAGGGAAGTGTGTGTGTGTGTGTTTGTGCGTGTATGTCTGAGAGTGTGTGTGTGTGTCTTCTTCAAAAGGGGTTCTGTAGAGTTCACTCGTGGTCCTAATTAGCATGTGTGTGTGTGTGATGGGACCCGGCTAGCAAAGGGCCGCGTCACGCCTCGTTAGACCCACAGCACTGTCCCTCCGTCCCCATTCACCCGGGGGACAAACACACACACACACACACACACACACACACACACACACACACACACACACACACACACACACACACACACACACACACACACACACACACACACACACACACACACACATTTCGATGGGACAAAGAGAAGACAAGCAGCTATACACAGACTCCTCCCAACACACACTCCTACCTCACACCCAGACTGACAGGGAATAGAGGAGTGAATAGAGAGAGAGAGAAAGATGGAGAGAGTGAGAGAAAAGAGAGATGGGGAGGAGAGTGGACCAGGATTAGGACAACAGGCCATGAGCTATTTACTTAGAGGCCATTTCTGGAGCATTTCTGGAGCAAGGGGTTAGAGGTAAAAAAACACATGGCAGTCTGAATCTGTCCACTATAATCACATATACCAGAAGGGATGACACATTACTGTTAGCGCAGAGGTGGCTACGCTGGTCACACTATGACAAAGCATTATGACAAAGTGGGGCTCAAGGGGTGAAATGAGGACATTGGGACCGACCCTGTTCAGGGTTACAGTCTCTCCAGTGTGTCCTCAAAAACCAGCAGGAGGTATTTGTCGTCCTGATAAACCAGGCATGGATGACATATGAGTTTGGGAGTGGCGAGGGGGGTTAGCTAGCCGTGTGTGTGTGTCCGAGTGTGTGTGTCCGAGTGTGTGTGTGTGCACGAAAGCTAGACAGGTGTTAAGGTATTAGAAAGACCATTAATTTCACTTCAAGTTGATAGCAGGCTCTGATGGATCTTTTAGCTTTACGGCTAGCTGTAAAGAGAGTTTTGGCTAAACCTGCAATCAGTCTAAAGACTGAGCTATGTACACAACTGTGGTGAAGCTACACTAAATATAACTGTGAAGACCTCCCTTATATGGAGGCTATACTTATATGGAAGCTGTAGCGAACAGTTTGTGGCGCTTGAGTTGAGATGTTAATCTTTAGCCGTCTTTTTCTGTAGTGCCGCTGGACATAGGCCGACACATTCATATACTGAACACACAGAATAGGTTTCAAGTGCACACGCTGATACTGATACACGTCAAAGTACACTACGTAAACACACACGTACAGAGGAATGTGGGTAGAACACTGGAGCCTCGGAGTGTGTTTGTTACAGTTGGGACTACGCCTGCAATAACCCTTCCACTTTCCCCTTCGTCTCTCCATCTCTCTCACTCGCCTTTTCTCTCTCTCTCTCCCTCTCTCCGTGGCTCAATCACTTCCTTCTCCTCACCCCGCCTCCCTTCAGGCTACGGGTGAAATGAAGCGGTGCTAGAACCGTGGAGGAAAGAACAGAACGAGAGAGGAAAGGAGAGAACGAGAGAAGAAAGAGAGAGAAGATAACAAAAACGTGAAGTAAATGGGGATCAGTCTCTTTAAAAAACTAAAGAAGACAGAAATAAATGTGAATACTTTTATTTAGGCTCGGCAGCCGGAAGAGGGTGTGTGACTGTGACCAAAACAATACGTTACCTGCGGGTGCTTCAAAGGAAATTCCACAGCCCCCGCAGTAGAGGTGTGTGTGTGTTTACGTTCTTGTACGTGTGTGTACAGGAAGTGAGTGTGTGTTGGAATGTACATTTGCGTGTCCGAGTGTGTGTGTGTGAGGGCTGCAATGAGAGATGAGATGTGCGGGTGGGCGTTCAACGGAGAGCGTGGATCGTGAGAAAGAAACAGTAGATAAGGAAGAGAGAAAAAGCCCAACGAATCAACTTCCACCGTCACCTGCGTTAACCCGCCCGTGAGCCAATCGGCTCGATCAATAGAACGACGTCTCCGGGAGTAAGGGTGAAATTAACCAATTATCATCTGCTAATATTACATCTCTCTCGAGCTGCTGAACAACTGATAACATCAACAGTGATTCTGCCGTAACCTTTCCCCAGTGAAACACAGGCCTGGGGTGGTGTGGAGAATCAGGCCTTCTAGGATGCTCGGATAACAAGTCATGGGCACTTGTCACCTAATGGACGCAGTTTGACCTTTATTGGCATGACTCTTGTCCTGGAGGCAGAACTGAGCGATTTCCCCTTAGGCCAGCTGCAATGTCAAAATTATTGTAAAAATTTATAAAAAATAAAATTAGCTTTTTGGTCTTAGTTTAAATAAAAAGGTTAGGGTTAGCAGTGTGCTTAGGGTTAAGGTTAGGTTGATAATCACATTTTATGTGCCAGCTGGTGACCATTCTGCAGAGCTGCCTGCAGAACAAAATTCATGATGAAAAACGCTATCCTGCCTGATGGACGTATGTCGAATAATGCTGAGGTGGTGGGATGGGTGAGATGTTATCAACCACTTATTGCTTTTAGATCTTTCAATCGATCAAACACACATGCTCTCCCCCCACCAACCCCTCACACACATACATCACTACACACACTGCATCAGGCGCACACACATACATACCTACACACACATACACACACACACACATATATGAATGAAAAAATGGTGAATGTCTGTGATGCGAGGGTCAAGGGTTTAGAGATGACTTCACCATGATGATGATGATGATGTGTGTGTGTGTGTGTGTGTGTGTGTGTGTGTGTGTGTGTGTGTGTGTGTGTGTGTGTGTGTGTGTGTGTGTGTGTGTGTGTGTGTCTGTGTGTGTGTGTGTGTGTGTGTGTGTGTGTGTCTGTGTGTCATTATGATCCAACGGCGCGCTGCAAAGCGCCTCCGACCACTCGATTCAATTTCCAATGATTCATGATTGAAGCAGGATCTTAATGTTCTCTGGTCTTTGTGGCAAAGTGGGAGCCCAAGCACACCTGCTCTCATTACCCCGTCTATTACTACAGCTCAACTCAACTTCAATAGCTACAGTCACTTTTTAAAACCCTTAGAAACATCCAGCTGAACTTGTTTTGACCGAATAAGAGAATTCCAGCATTGTGAAGGTCCCAGTTGATGGTGTCAGGTTGTGAAGAGTAAAGAGAGATGAGGCCATGGTGATTGTGATTGTGGAGAAGCCGAGGCAGCAGAACTGAAGGGACTGATTGGGTTCTTATGAAGCGTTTAACCCTTAACCTTCCTCCACACACACACACACACACACACACACACACACACACACACACACACACACACACACACACACACACACACACACACACACACACACACACACACACACACACACACACACACACACACACACACACACACACACACACACACACACACACACACAGCCCAAACAAACAGTGTAATCAACCACTTCCCACCGCAAGAAACATGAGGAAATTACTTACTTACAGTCGTGGTTATTACACACAGGCTCAGAGAGGTTCTAGGCAGACACACACACACACACACACACACACACACACACACACATAATGACCCCAGCAGTAAGGGCCAGGTTGTTGCTATAGTTGTAAAGTGCTGTAGTAAAGTGAATGTGTCCTTCAGGGTGATTGAGCTGTAGTGTTTACCCAGCCAGAGACTAGAGCCCAGAGAGATAGGGTCATTAACATGGTGTGTGTGTGTTTACCAGAGACCAGAGAGATAGGGTCACTAACATGGTGTGTGTGTGTTTACCAGAGACCAGAGAGATAGGGTCACTAACATGGTGTGTGTGTGTTTACCAGAGACCAGAGAGATAGGGTCATTAACATGGTGTGTGTGTGTGTTTACCAGAGACCAGAGAGATAGGGTCATTAACATGGTGTGTGTGTGTGTTCACCAGAGACCAGATTAGATAGGGTCATTAACATGGTGTGTGTGTGTTCACCAGAGACCAGAGAGATAGGGTCATTAACATGGTGTGTGTGTGTTCACCAGAGACCAGAGAGATAGGGTCATTAACATGGTGTGGGTGTGTCCACCAGAGCCCAGAGAGATAGGGTCATTAACATGGTGTGTGTGTGTTCACCAGAGACCAGAGAGATAGGGTCATTAACATGGTGTGTGTGTGTTCACCAGAGAGAGGTCATTAACATGGTGTAGTGACTAGCCAGCACAGCACAGGACCTGTGAAAACACACTCACAGACACATTCTTACACATATGCAGACCAGACGCCCCTACCCACATAGATTATCACTGATTGTAAAAAGCAGAACTATTCCCTTTTTCCAAATGCACATACTGACATTGTCCTTCGATCATACATACATATACTGCTCCCACAAACACAATTCTGTCCTTTTCACTCTCTCTTCACCCACTTGTTGAAGGGTTCAGGTTGTAAAGCTGTGCCTATTTCCCACTTTCTCTCTCCCTCCCTCCCTCTCTTCCCCTCTCTCCCTCTCCCTCACTCTCTTCCCCTCTCTCCCTTGCTCTCCAACCCCCTCCCTCTTTCTCCCTCCACCGCTCTCCATCCCCCTCCCTCTTTCTCCCTCCCCCCACTCTCCCTCCCCATCCCCCTCCCTCTTTCTCCCTCCCCCCACTCTCCCTCCCCACCTCCCTCCCTCTCCCTCTTTGTGTGAGGATTACCCAGGTTAAGAAACGTAGACAATATGTTCCTGCAGGATATCTTTGATATGCAGATATGTGAAATACAGAGAAAGAAAGAAAACGGAGAAACTAAAAAATAGTTCCCAACTGATCAGGAATAATGCTGAGGGATAATTATGTTTTTTGGGAGGGAATATTTGGGGTGGAAAGCTGAGAAATTACATACTCTGAATGGGACCCAGGGAAGAACAGAAATGCTAATGCTAGTTCAGGCATAGTGTTCGGACCCAGCATGACACCTCAGTCGCATTAGACTTAAGCCTGGGCCAAGCCGAAGCGAAGAAACTATCCCACCATCTTAGTCCAAACGGACGATTCTGTCCATACAAATAGACCATCTGTACACAGCGGTCCATTCTGCCTTTTTAAACAACAGC